>SJYQ01095224.1:63903-80167 GCA_006410935.1 Redunca redunca
TATGAGGGCACCCTGCAGGCAAGGCAAGTAGGTTTTCTTGGTAATGTTCTTGGGAATTAAATGGCTTCAGAAGTTCTCTGGTATAAAGAGATCTTCTCTGTAAGGTAGTCACAGATAAATTACAAGTTATTTTTCACAAGATCTAAGAGAAAAAGAAAGAGATAAGACCTAAATGCAAATAAAACAGAACATCAAATGATACATAACAGAAAACTTTTTCCACCATCATAGAGCTAACGTAGTTAGGCCTCTTCTCAATTTCACTGTCTAATGATTCTAGAAAACAGTGAAATATTACCAGTGGAGCTATCTACACACCTAAGCATAGGTGACAATTCATAGGCTTAGCAAGACCTGAGGAAAACAGGCCTGTTACAAAACTCTTTGTTTTATATGAACATCTCCAAAGGCCCCAAATAATATTTAAGTTGACAAGTATTCATCCCAACGATAACCAGCACTATAAGCAACTATAACCAGTATTGTGGAAAAAGACAGAAAAGAAGGAGCTCTAATATAAAAACACAAAATTTGTTAAACACAAAAACGGCAATAACAACTGGAGAATGATTCCAAGACAGAATATGGTGGGCGGGTTGCAGGAGTAGATTAGTAAGAGACAAAAGGGGATAGGTATAATGGAGCTAGTTCATTGAAAGCCTTCAATGTCATACTGAAAAGTTTAAATTTAACCCTATAGAAAATGATTTTATCTGGATCCCATTCTGCTAAAATAATTATTGGACTTAGTGATTCCTAGTCATTTTCTTGATTAACTGGCCCTAATAATTAGTATCAAATCTAGATACACTAATGTCCTATCCAGTTAAACCAAGAGATGTTTTGTGCAAAGTTAAGGTTAACTTCAATGACATCACCTCAAATCAGTTAGTTCAGTTGCTCAGTTGTGTCTGACTCTTTGCGACCCCATGGACTGCAGCACGCCAGGCTTCCCTATCCATCACCAACTCCCAGAGCTTGCTCAAACTCATGTTCATTGAGTCAGTGATACCATCTATCCATATCATCCTCTGTTGTCCCCTTCTCCTCCTGCCTTCAATCTTTCCCAGCATCAGGGTCTTTTCCAATGAGTCAGTTCCTTGCATCAAGTGGCCAAAGTATTGGAGTTTCAGCTTCAGTGTTAGTCCTTCAAATGACTATTCAGGATTGATTTCCTTTAGGATGGACTGGTTGGAACTCCTTGCAGTCCAAGGGACTCTCAAGAGTCTTCTCCAACACCACAGTTTCAAAGCATCAATTCTTTATCACTCAGCTTTCTTTACAGTCCAACTCTCATATCCATACATTACTGGAAAAACCATAGCTTTGACTAGATGGACCTTTGCTGGCAAAGTAATGCCTCTGCTTTTTAATATGCTGTCTAGGTTAGTCATAGCTTCACTTCCAAGGAGCAAGTGCCTGTTCATTTCATGGCTGCAGTCATCATCTGCAGTGATTTTGGAGCCCAAAATACTAAAGTCTGTCACTGTTTCCACTGTTTCCCCATCTTTTGCCATGAAGTGATGGGAATGGATATCATGATGTTAGTTTTTGAATGTTGAGTTTTAAGCCAACTTTTTCACTCTCTTCTTTCACTTTCATCAAGAGGCTCTTAATGAAAGGCTCACCTCAAATAATTAGGGACATATTCCAAATATTGCTAACAGTTGTCAATGAACCATTATAAATATACACAAACATATTTTTCTAAGCACTTAAACCTTAAGAGTTCCAATTAGAGTATCTCTCAGGGAAACTGAATGAGATACTACCTTTATTTGCCTACCCCACCAAATATCTTCCAACCATTTAAATACGCCTAATACCTAATATATTTTTGCCTTTTCATACTGTTCATGGGGTTCTCAAGGCAAGAAGACTGAAGTGGTTTGCCATTCCCTTCTACATTGACCATGTCTTGACAGCACTCTCTACCATGACCCGTCCATCTTGGGCGGCCCTACATGGCATGGCTCATAGTTTCATTAAGTTAGACAAGGCTGTGGTCCATGTGATCAGTTTGAATTAGTTTTCTGTGACTGTAGTTTTCATTCTGTCTACTCTCTGATGGATAATGATAAGAGGCTTATGGATGCTTTCTGATGGGAGAGACTGAGGGGAAAAGTGGGTCCTGTTCTAACAGGCTGGGCCATGCTCAGTAACTTTTTAATCCAAGTTTCTGTTGATAGGCGGGGCTGTGTTCCCTCCCTGTTGTTTGACCTGAGACCAAATTATGGTGGTGGTAATAAAGATAATCCTTAGAAGAAATGGAGTAGCCATCATAGTCAACAAGAGTCCGAAATGCAGTTCTTGGGTGCATTCTCAAAAATGACAGAATGATCTCTGTTTGTTTCTAAGGCAAACCATTCATTATCACAGTAATCCAAGTCTATGGCACAACCAGGAGTGCTGAAGAAGCTGAATTTGAATGGTTCTATGAAGACCTACAAGACCGTCCAGAACTAATAACCAAAAAAGATGTCCTTTTCATTATAGGGGACTGGAATGCAAAAGTTGGAAGTCAAGAGTTACCTGGAGTAATAGGCAAATTTGGCCTTGGAGTACAAAATGAAGCAGGGCAAAGAATAACAGAGTTTTGCCAAGAGAACGCACTGGTCATAGCAAACACCCTCTTCCAACAACACAAGAGATGACTTGATACATGGACATCACCAGATGGTCAATACCAAAATCAGATTGGTTATATTCTTTGCAGCCAAAGATGGAGAAGCTCTATACAGTCAGCAAAAGTAAGACCGAGAGCTGGCAGTGGCTCAGATCATGAACTCCTTATTGAAAAATTCAGACTTAAATTGAAGAAAGGGAAAACCACTAGACCATTCAGGTATGACCTAAATCATATCATTTACTATTATACAGTGGAAGTGACAAACAGATTCAAGGGATTAGATCTGATAGAGTGCCTGAAGAACCTTGAACAGAGAGGTTCCTGACATTGTATAGGAGGCAGGATTCAAGACTATCTCCAAGAAAAAGAAATGCAAAAGGCCAAAATGGTTGTCTGTGGAAGCCTTACAAATAGCTGTGAAAAGAAGAGAAGCTAAAGGCAAAGGAGAAAAGAAAAGATAAACCCATTTGAATGCAGAATAGCAAGGAGAGTTAAGAAAGCTTTCCTCAGGGATCAGAGCAAAGAAATAGAGGAAAACAATAGAATGGGAAAGACTAGAGATCTCTTCAAGAAAATTAGAGATACCAAGGGAACATTTCATGCAAAGAAGGGCACAATAAAGGACAGAAATGTATGGACCTAACAGAAGCAGAGATATTACTTTGCCAACTAAGGTCCGTCTAGTCAAGGCTATGGTTTTTTCAGTAGTCATGTATGGATGTGAGAGTTGGACTGTGAAGAAGGCTGAGCGCCGAAGAATTGATGCGTTTGAACTGTGGTGTTGGAGAAGACTCTTGAGAGTCCCTTGGACTGCAAGGAGATCCAACCAGTCCATTCTGAAGGAGATCAGCCCTGGGATTTCTTTGGAAGGAATGATGCTAAAGCTGAAACTCCAGTACTTTGGCCACCTCATGCGAAGAGTTGACTCATTGGAAGACTCTGATGCTGGGAGAGATTGGGGGCAGGAGGAGAAGGCGACAACAGAGGATGAGATGGCTGGATGGCATCACGGACTCGATGGACGTGAGTCTGAGTGAACTCTGGGAGTTGGTGATGGACAGGGAGGCCTGGCATGCTGTGATTCATGGGGTCGCAAAGAGTCGGACATGACTGAGCGATTGAACTGAACTGAACAGAAGCAGAAGATATTCAGAAAAGGTGGCAAGAATACACAGAAGAACTATACAAAAAAGATCTTCATGACCCAGATAACTACGATGGTGTGATCACCCACCTAGAGCCAGACATTCTAGATCGTGAAGTCAAGTGGGCCTTAGGAAGCATCACTATGAACAAAGCTAGTGGAGGTGATGGAATCCCAGTTGAGCTATGTCAAATCCTAAAAGATGATGCTGTGAAAGTGCTGCACTCAATATGCCAGCAAATCGGGAAAACTCAGCAGTGGCCACAGGACTGGAAAAGGTCAGCTTTCATTCCAATCCCAAAGAAAGGCAATACCAAAGAATGTTCAAACTACCACACAATTGTACTCATCACGCATGCGAGCAAAGTAATGCTCAAAATTCTCCAAGCCAGGCTTCAGCAATACGTGAACCAGGAACTTCCAGATGTTCAAGCTGAATTTAGAAAAGGCAGAGGAACCAGAGATCAAATTGCCAACATCTGTTGGTTCATTGAAAAAGCAAGAGAGTTCCAGAAAAGCATCTACTTTTGCTTCATTGACTAAACCAAAGCCTTTGACTGTGTGGATCACAACAAACTGTGGAAAATTCTGAAAGAGATGGGAATACCAGACCACCTTACCTGCCTCCTGAGAAATCTGTATGCAGGTCAAGAAGCAACAGTTAGAACTGGACATGGAACAACAGACTGGTTCCAAATTGGGAAAGGAGTATGTCAAGGCTGTATATTGTCACCCTGCTTATTTAACTTATATGCAGAGTACATCATGAGACACGCTGGGCTGGACAAAGCACAAGCTGGCATCAAGATTGCCAGGAGAAATATCAATAACCTCAGATATGCAGATGACACCACCCTTATGGCAGAAAGCATAGAAGAACTAAAGAACCTCTCAATGAGAGAGAAAGAGGAGAGTGAAAAAGTTGGCTCAACTCTCAACATTCAGAAAACTAAGATTATGGCATCTGGTCCCATCACTCCATGGCAAATAGATGGGCAAACAATGAAAACAGTGACAGACTTTAGTTTTTTGTGCTCCAAAATCACTGCAGATGATGACTGCAGCCTTGAAATGAAAAGGCACTTGCTCCTTGGAAGAAAAGCTATGACCAACCTAGTCAGCATATTAAAAAGCAGAGCCATTATTTGCCTACAACGGTCCATCCAGTCAAAGCTATGGTGTTTCCAGTAGTCATTTACAGATATGAGAGTTGAACTATAAAGAAACCTGAGTGCCCAAGAATTGCTTTTGAACTGTGGTATTGGAGAAGACTCTTGAGAGTCCCTTGGACTGCTAGGAGGTCCAACCAGTCCATCCTAAAGGAAATGAGTCCTGAATATTCATTGGAAGGACTGATGCTGAAGCTGAAGCTCCAGTACTTTGGCACCTCATGTGAAGAAGTGACTCATTGGAAAAGACCCCGATTCTGGGAAAGACTGAAGGCAGGAGGAGAAGGGGATGACAGAAGATGAGATGGTTGGATGGCATTACCAGCTCGATGGACATGAGTTTGAGCAAGCTCTGGGAGTTGGTGATGGACAGGGAAGCCTGCAGTCCATGGAGTTTCAAAGAGTCAGACACGGCTGAGCAACTGAACTGACTGAACTGAACTGAATACCTAATATAGTGGCTGGCTCATAGCAGGCTTTCTATTTATTGAACTATATTGTTAAATTACACCAGTACGTTAACCTTACTCATCTCTCTCATGGTTTAGTATACTTTGATCATATCCTTCTTTCTACAGACTGAAAAAAACAACTAGAAAATCCTTCCAACACTTTGATCAGTTTAGGTTGGCTTGTGGGGATTTGTATCAGCTGTTAAGTTTTTTTTGATGAGCAGCCACCAGGATTACCTATATGATTGTGAATGCAAATCCACTTTTCGTCTTTTACAGGGAAATGATAAGAGTTTTGTTTCATCATTGTTTTCAACACTCTTCCTGTTAATGCCCACCATATTCTTGGCTTTTAGGACCACAGTCACAACTGGGCCAACTTCTTCACAGATTCATAAACAGTGATTTTTATTTTACTCTAACAATAATATTGTGTATTATCTGACTCAGAGACTGATGAGATGTATTTATAATAGTTCCTGGGATCATCTCCAGTGAGTATCCAGATAAACCTCCAGATACTCAGCTACTCCAGCTGTAGGAGACTGGCATGATTCCAGAAGGTCCACAGTGACCCTTTCATTTTTTTATCACGAACAACTGTCTCCACTCGGGAGGCTTTTCTAATAAGTCCCTAGGAGAATTTTGTTGATCTCTCTGCTATGTATCCTGACTGCCCTAATTTCCTTCTGTATTCTGTTTTTAAAGTTTTAAAATTGAAAGATGGCATACATACATCTTCAGTGACTTCTAGATCCCTTTGTTGAGTCATAACTGAGCCTATCCTCTCATAGCATGGATAGGTTTGCATGACCTTATACAATGAAGTACCTGTGACTATTCTCCCTACTTGGTCTCATGAGATCTTCCTGCAATTTATTCTTATCAGTTTGCCTGCACTCCTTGCAGATAAACTGGTGTGAAACCTGAGTGTTTTGCCCATGGAAGGGTGTATATTTTTATCTTTCTTCCTCTCCATCTAAGAGTTGCTGTAACAGCAGCTGTTTGTGTTGAAAACTGAAATATAAAAATATGACCTACGTGGCCAAATCCCACTAGGCTGTTTACTTCCTTATTTATGAATCAGATTCTGTCAGCACAATTTAGAATCTTGACTGTCAGCAATACTGCAATTGAATGTCCTTGCAAAGCCAGCAGAGGGTGCACCAGGGCACTGAAAATTTTACCCAAGATGTAGCAGTATCAATTTACTAGCCAATCAACATTTCCTTTTTTTTTTGGCTTGGTATACTAAAACTAATATCCTTAAATCTTAAGTTCGTTCTGGGCTAAAATTCCTTCAAAGCATACTCTAATTCTCCTGAAAGTGAAGTTCAGGAAGAATAAGGAATACATGGTTAAACTTAGTCTGGCTAAAATGAAGGTAGAGTAAAAAATGATGCAAACTACTTTGTAAAAGTTATAAAGCTCTACCCAGCTACCTGACAAAAAGTTTCCAGAAAGTAGTATATCATGGAATGGGAACTGAACTGGGAGCAAAGACACCAGCTACCATCCTAATTTTGATCATAGTTGTATGACTTTAGACAAGTCATTTCCCCCATAAGAATTATGTGTTCTCCAAGGTGAGTTATCAAAAGGACTCATGGCTCCTCATATTCCACAAAAACTCTAACCAATTGATGTCAGTAAATGTAAAGAGCCAGTATGCTTACTTCTACTCCTTGAAAAGACTAAAACAGAAAGAATAAAGGACAGAAGAAAGGGCACTGTATTTAAACCTAGACAGAACTATTTCAAGTACCATGCAAAGGCAACTAAACGTCATTATAGACCATATGAGAATCCCATACCATCACAGAATCCCCAGAATACAGCTGTTCTGCTAGTCCTCAGCCTACAAACATAGGTCTGTCAATTCTGAATGCCAAAAAGCCTTGGTCACTATTTGACCAAGTAAGTTCAATCCTTCATCTTTTCACAGAATACCAATGTTCAGCTGCTAAGTATTTCTACTGGGTATAGTCAGGGATGCAGGGTGGATACAGATAAAGGGAACCAGAATCCTAGTTAATTATCATGTAGCTAGTGTTTAAAGTTTCAAGTACCAGAAGCATGTCTATTGATTCACTTCTCTGATAAACTATTATATAAGTTGAAGTGTGCTAGCAAAACATTTTAAGGCTCAGGACAACTTTTCAATGCAGAAACTGTGTCAGTCCTAATATTACAGCCTTATCATGAATGCAACACCAGCTTTGGATGGGTGGTCAAAGTAGCACAAGCAATGTTATACAGTATGGCAATGACTCTAAATGTGGTAGCAAATATAGAAGGCCTGGGTCGCTCACCTCAGGGAGCTTATTTGCACAACTTCCCCTCTTCCTCAAGAGGAACAAATTGAATGTTATTCTTCAACCACCTCAAAAAGATCCTTGGCTGCTTCTCTTAAGTTTACATGAGACAAAATATGGCAAACGAGAATATTTAGTTTAAGTGCACTAAATTTCCCTAAATAAAGAGATTTGCTGTTTCAGAAGTCGTCTAGCAAGACAGTATATTTCTACCAGAATTTTTCAGGGGCGCTGATCCTCACTAAATTACCGAGGACAATTCGTCTCAAACTGCAGGTAAGTGTGAACAAGTTCACGATCTGGTCAGCGCACCAGGACCCCGCGCGGAAAACACGGTTCAAAGTTGTTTCAACGGGCGTGGAGCAGTTATTACAGCTGTTTACAGCTCCAACTCCAAACGAGAGTCTGCTAGTGCTGGCATCAGCTCTGGACACGAAAAAACAAGCACAGCGGGCGGAGAATCTCACCGGGAGCAGAACGGCCAGGCTGCTGCCGTTAGTCGGCCAGGGGGGCAGCGCCCGCACCTTCGCGCCGCGGCCCGGCTGGGAGCGCCGCCAGCTCTTCCCGAGGCAGCCGGAGCCGGGGGCGGCGGGCGCCGGCCAGAGTTCCCAAGTCCGGGGGTCCTGAGAGACTCAGGGTGAGCTGAGCCAGGGACCGAGGACAACCTGCCCCCAGGCGACCTCTCCCTGGCTCGCCCACCACCTCCCCGGTCCAGCCGTCGAACTCGGCTCGAGGTGGCAGAGTCCTTCCCCGGCCCCCGCCCTGCGCACATGGTGAGGGGGCCCTGCCCCTCCAGAGTGACTCACCTGGTGCCCATCCTGGGAGTCTGGGGGGAGCGTAGTTTCTCCCGGTTCCAGCGGCTCCTGCTGCGGGGACCGCTGCCCGAAGTGGCGGGTGATGGGACCGTTGGGGTCGAGGCCACCGGAGCTGCTCAGGGTGCCCGAGGTGCCAGGGGTACCGGGGCCGCTGAAGCGGGACTCAGCTCCCCGTTCCCGCCGCAACTCGGAGCGCAATTCCAGGTAGCAGCACAACGTCAGCAGGTGGAGGGCCAGGGAGAGGCCAAAGAAACCCAGAAAGAGCCGGCAGCTGTTCCCTTCGCCCGCCCGGGCTGGGGCCCCGCGACAGCCGCAGCCCTGGCTCCCGCGTTCCCGCGGCGCTGCCGCGGGCAGGGGTTCCCTGCGCTCCACCTCGGGGTAGCCCATGGCCTCCGGAGACACCCACTCTCTGAGGCCCGGGAGCCGCCGCGTCTGCCTCAGCCCTTCGCGACCCCTGACAGGCGGCTACTGTCCTGCCATCGGCTGGGGGCTGCAGGGACCCGTTCCTGCGCGACGGAGGCTGGGCGGGACCCAGCAGGGAGCAGCCTCATGTGCAGCTCCTCTCCGAGGGGTGGGAAAGAGAGGAGGAGGGGAGGGAGGGACAGGCGGCTCGGCCCGCCGAGGGAATGAGGGAGGAGGCCCCGGCCGACCCCGCCCCGTGCCTCAAGCGGGTGCTGGTACGCCCAACCACCGGGCCCGCCAAGCCTCGGCGCCCCGCCCCCTACAGTTCCACCCGGGGCCTCCAGCCGCGGGGCGGGGCCTGGGGGCGTGTGGGTTCGCCTCTGTCCCGCGGCCCCACCCAGCTCTTCTAGCTCGCCCGGTTCCAGTTGGTGACTGCGGCTGTCGTTCATCCCTGGACTCCGCCCCAATTTAACCCTAGAGCGCCAGTTCGGCGTTGGGGGGGAGAGGAGGAGGCGAGGCGAGGGAGGCTGAGAAGAATTGGGGAACCTTGGAAGGAAACTAGAGCAAAGAAAAGGAGGCGGAAACTAGTATTAATAGAAATGTTTGCAATTAACTGCAGTTGTTAATAACATCATCCAGTACTTATCTGTTTCTTTCAATCTTCAAAGCGTTTAACAGACGTTAAACTAATTAAAACAGTCCTGGGTTTGGAATGAAACCATGCCTGCTGTGTTTGCAATTCAATGGCCCGCCAAAAGAAAAGGAGACCCAGGAGCCTGAGAGCCAAAGGGAGTGAGAGTGGGGTGGGTCAGTCCCACTCCTGGAGTGAGTCTGGGGCCTCGGTCTAAGCGTAAGAAGTCCATCTGTGCCAGGTGGAACTGAAGTGATGCTGCCTCATGCAAGGTAAAACAGTCCCTAAGATTTCTTGGTATATTATTTCAACGTATTGATCCCTTTACAGTGTAGAAAGTGCTGTAGGAGAGAATCCACAGCCAGTGCAGTTTTCCTCTTCCACTGCAACAGGAGTTTGGAGTGGAAGACAAGTGCCTTCAATAAGCAAATGGGGAAACTGAGGTCCAGAATAAGGTGGGTTTTTTCACAAGCATGGTCCACAGAATGGCCAGACAGTACTGGCATCTCTACTTGCAGGCGACTGTTCTGGCCTCTCCACCCCTCTCCTCCTCTCCCTGGAGTAGTCCCTGGGGGAAGTTCAACAAGTCGGCCAAGTGTTCCAGATGTACACTGCTGCAACTGCAGTATCTTCAATAGCTGCACCAATCAGAAAAGGGTTCAGAGCAAAAAACAAACAGAAAAACAAATAAAAAAGTAGCAAATGTCAGAATAATAGACCCTAAAATGAAGTATGGAAAGGATTAGTTAAGTCAAAATTGACAAGAGTCATTAGTCTGCGATTATAGAGAGCCAAATGACCATAGCAGGGGAAGTATGTATGCTTCTTGGTCACTATGTGAGGAATATTCCCATGTGAGGAATAATTAGCAGCTTTATTGACCTGAAAAGGGTAGGCCTAAGACCTGACTCAATGGACATGAGTTTGAGTAAGTTCCAGGAGTTGATGATGGACTGGGAAGCCTGGCATGCTGCAGTCCATGGGGTCACAAAGAGTCAGACACGACTGAGCGACTGGACTGAACCGAAGACCTAGGCTGGTAGGAAAGAAGAAAATTAAGGGGAAGCAGGAAATAATACAGAAGAAAAGAAACAAAAAGAACGAAAGCAAAGCACATGGTGGGGAGGTCAGTCTTGAGATTACAGAAGTCATAAATCTTAAATATATTAGCCACAGCCAATTTTTTTCTTTCAGACACTTTATGTATGGCCTCAGTGCTTCAGAAATAATCTTTGTATCTCCTCATTAGCCCTTATGGATGAAATATAAAGTTTTCAAAGACTAGCATCATAATGAAAATAAAATAAAAAAAGAGCATTTAGCCAATCTCAGGTCCTGCTTGTTCAGTCAAGGAATTCTAGATGCTGGCCGGGGGAACTGCCAGGCTGATTTACCTTAATTATCACAGCCCAGAATTATTAGAAAGAATACTAGACTAGAAACCAGTAGACCTGACCCTGACACTGGTTTGCTGGGTCACTCTGAGCAAGTCACTGTTTGGGGGTACCTTAGTTTCTCCAACTGTAAAATGAAAGTTTAAACTTAAACAGCTATAATATTGTGTTTTATCTGTGATATCACTAACATTTTGACTTGGTTGCATACATAAAGAGTTCAAAGAGGCTGCTGCTTCTCCTCCTAAAGTGAAAAAAGAACAAATAATAGCTACTCCTGAGAGTGGTGGTTGTGCTCAGAGGTTTTACTGGTCTCAATTTACCATGTTCTACCAGGCTTTCTGAAGCTTGACTGAGACCCTGGATTGCACCATTGCCTTCAGAAGTCCTGCAAATTGCATTTGATCTAGAACCTCACTTTGGTTCCTCAGAAGAAGAACATATGGCTTCATATGCAGTAGAAATATTGGAATGGGGCAACCCAGTGAGAAATGTACATGGTTATTTTTTTAAAGTGTTTCGAAGCGTTAACTCTGTTAGTTTCTATGCTTCCATAAGTACCCTATCCCCTACAGCACAGGTCTCAAAACGACAGCCTGCAGGTTACATCCAGTCAACAGATGTGTTGTGTTTGGAGCAGTGTTGGTTAAAACTTTGGATTAAAGAAAAATAATTGCCAAGATACAGAAATCAGGAGATTTCACATTTAAAAAAAAATCGCTATTTCCTTAAAGCATGCTAACACTGGATCCACATTCCCATATGGCTATAGTCAGCTAGAACTGCCCCCTTGAGATAAGAATGAGCAATCAAGTTCCACATAGTCATTCCCCAACTCCTTCCTTTAGTCTCCATTACTGTGCTTGTCACCCATTTACCTTACCTGTCTGGCCCCATGTACTCTAGAATACAAGATGTCAGCTCCTTAGCATGCCCTTTCCAACCTCATCTTCCTCCACCCTACAAAGAAACCATACTCCCGCAATCCTAAAATCACTGACACGTCCCACACTTGAACAAGCTGGTTTCTTTGCTAGGAATGCCCCCACCTTAGAAAACTGATATATTTTTCAAGAATCAAAACATTTGTTCCCTCTGGTATAGCCCCACAACTCATTCCAAACAAATTTCCATTTTTCCTTTCACTGCACCCTGATATAATGATATCTCTGACCACATCATATTGTTTTATCCACAGGCTTTCTCACCACTAACCTGTGAACAACTTGATAGTAAAAACCAAACACATAGTAGATACCAGTATTGTTTGGCAAATGAATGGAGCATGACATCTGCTATGGTAACCCAGACTGCCTAGAATTCCAAAAATGAAACTGGTCCAAAGGATACCTGTAATACTTATGAAATAAGTAATACTTATGAAACTACTACTGTGTACAGAGCTGTAGGATACACTATCAAAAGATATAAAGGAAATAGAACCAAATGACATTTGTGCAATTATCCTCTTTATTTGTACCACTGTTGGAGTTGTGGATAATCCAGAAATTCAAAAATAATTGGTTTGTAGTACCTAATTGGCTTTCTGTCCCATCAAATTTCTCTTCCTAATTTTATTTGCCTGGGCCCAATATTAAAAAGGTCCATATAGTCAAAGGTATGGTTTTTCCAGTAGTCATGTATGGATATGAGAGCTGGACCATAAAGAAGGCTGAGTGCCAAAGAATTGATGCTTTCGAACTATGGTGCTGGAGAAGTCTCTTCAGAGTCCCTTGGACTGCAAGATCAAATCATTCAATCCTAAAGGAAATCAACCCTGCATATTCATTGGAAGGACTGATGCTGAAGCTGAAGCTCCAATACTTTGGCCACCTGATGCAAAGAGCTGACTCACTGCAAAAGACCCCGATGCTGGGAAAGGTTGAAGGCAGAAGGAGAAGGGGGCAACAGAGGATATGATGGTTGGATGGGATCACTGATTCAATGTATATGAGTTTGAGCAAACTCCGGGAGATAGTGAAGTTCAGGGATGCCTAGTGTGCTGCAGTCCATAGGGTCTCAAAGAGTTGGACATGACTAAGCGACTGAACAACAACAAATATTACAAAAAATATTAGCTGGCAATATCTAAATAGTATTCAAAATAAGTTGACCACCTCTGAATACTCACCAATTGGGCAGAAGATGCTAAGGAGTTGGACAGGGACTGGTTATTAAATACCTCTTAGCCTGGTTAATACACAGAACAAATCACTGCCATAGAGATCACAGACTTGACTCTCTGACCCATTCAGTGACAAGCGGATAGACAGTTGGGAAGACTGTGGGCTTAGGTCTTATCCTGGTTTGAATCCCAGTGTATTCATTTACCAGCTATGTGACTTAGGACAAGTGATTTTTGCTTGTCTTGCAGAGCCTCAGTTTTCCTATCTGTAAAATGGAGATGACAACCTATACTTAGTAAGATAAGTGTGCTGAAATGGGATGCTATATGTCCAAGTGTCTGATGCATAATAAATGCCAGTAGCCAGTAATTGTTAGTCTCTGCTAAGAGACTTCCAGCAAAAGGAAATGAGAGGAAAAACATTTAACAGTTCTCAAGAATATAGTAGAAATGCAGAAAAGCATCTACATACTTTGCCATTGCCAAATCTCTGCCCCCATTCTGTATTCTTGAAGTTTCAGATATTCACACCACCCTCTTACCAACTCTTGACTCCAAGTTGTATCCAGCTTCCTCCTCTCTGTTTCCATTTGGATGTCTGTGAAGTGAAAAGTGAAAGTGTTAGTCACTCTGTCATGTCCAACTCTTTGCAACCCCATAGACTGTAGCCCACCAGGCTCCTCTGTCCGTGGAATTCTCCAGGCAAGAATCCTGGAATGGGTAGTCAATCCCTTCTCTAGGGGATTTTCCCAACTCAGGGATCAAACCCTGGTCTCTTGCATTGCAGGCAGATTCTTTACCATCTGAGTCACCATGGAGCCCACTTGGCTATCTAGTAGACATCTTACACTCAGTATGACCAAAAGCAAAACTCTTCTTCTCCCAAATGTGTTTATTCCTTGATTTTCTGTACCTTAGCAAATGGCAGCTCCATCTTCTCATTGCTCAAGACAGAAACTTTGAAGTCATCCTCAAATCCTCTCTTTTTGAATACCCCACATCCAATCTGTCAGTGAATCCTGTAAGTTCTACCTTTAAAATAGACCCAGAACCTTACCATTTCTTACCATCTTTTGGTTACCACCCCAGTCCAAACACTCCTGCTCTCTCGTTGGATTACTGCTTTAGCCTTCTCTCAGGTCTCCAAGATTTTTACTTTTGTCCTTGCCACTCTATAATCAATTCCCTACCCTATAGTAAGAAACTTTCTGTTAAAATATCAAGTCAGATCCTTTTACCAGCCCCAAATCCTCCAGTGGCTCCCTTTCTCTCTCAGAGTCTTTACCTTGGCCTGCAAGGCCCTACATGATCTGATTGCTGGCCATCTCTCCTCCCACTACTATTCTCCTTGCAGTCTACTCCAAACACATTGACCCCTTTGCTGTTCCTTGAACTCGAAAAGCATGCCCCCACTTAAGAGTCTTTTTACCTATATTTCTTTTAGTCTGGAATGCTATTCTCCCAGCTAACTGTATGGCTTCTCCCTCACTTCTCCCAGGTCTCTTCTTAGATGTCATCTTGTTAGAGAATCTTTCCCTGGCTCATTTCCCATCACTCTCTGTCACCTTCCTTGGCTGTGTTTTTCTTCTTAGCATTTATCATCATCTGATGTATTAGATATGTGTTTATTGTGTGACTCTTAAGAAGCCACAATTAGAATATCCGTTCCAGGAGGGCAGAGATTTTTGTGTTTTTGTTCACTGTTTTATCTACCAGACCAAGAGCAGTACCTGACACAATAGACTCTCTTCTTCTTCTTCAATAAATATTTATTGAAGAAATGATTGAATTCCTTCCCTGGTAGATTAAGAGGAGAAAGAAAGGAGAACTAGTGAGATGGGTTTGTGGATAGGCAAGGGCATTTCTTCCAGTATGGTAAAGCAGAAAGGAACAGCTCTTTCATTTTACATGTGGCAACACCCCCAGAGAAAAAGAAAGAGCCACACAGCTAATTATAGGAGTGGATCAGGAATGGAAAGAACACTGGCTGAACCTCTATCTCCGTGTCAGCCTTTCTCATTAACTTCTATGTGAAGTTAGTATTATGACATTTCACAGATGAGGAAACTGAGGCCTTTACCAGACAGTTTAAATGACCAATCCAAATTGACAAAACAACTAAGTGGCAGTGTCTGAATTTGAATACAGATCTGATTGGTTCAAATATTCCATATTCTATTCTAAACCTTAGTGCTTGCCTACTGACAGATAGATCCAAAATTCAGCTTTATAGAGACAGACAGGCAGAAACTGTGAGATTCCTAGGTGATAGAGTTATAAACCAGATGGAAGTCATAGTTTCTTCTCCCACGAGGCTGGCTGCTGCCACTACCACCCTTTTGCTCCAACTCCAAGGACATTCTGTATACTATGATTAGATGAATGTGCTTAAATTTGGTTTCCAGGGTCCTTCTTCTGTATAGTAAGCCTAAATAGCTTCCCATCAACTAACTGCAGAACAGTAACAGAATGCCCAATGTCCAAAGCCCTTCAGTCTGGCCCTAAAGTAGGGCTCAGATAGTAAAGAATCTGCCTGCAGTGCGGGAGATCTGGGTTCAGTCCCTGGGTCTGGAAGATACTCTGGAGAAGGGAACAGCAATCCACTCCAGTATTCTTGCCTGGAGAATTCCATGGGCAGAGGAGCCTGGTGGGCTACAGTCCATGGGGTCACAAAGAATCAGACATGACTGAGTGACTAACACTGCTACCATTCCAGCCATGCTGTTGCTAGGCCTTGACAAAATTCTGTCTGCATAACTGTGTCTCTCATTGTCCGGGAACAAACGTATACATTCCTGCCTCAATGCCTTTTGCTGATATTACTCCCTCTTCCTCCTAATATCCTGTCCCTCCCCTTTGCCTATTCAAAATCAGCACATTTTTCAAGGCCCAGCTCAACTCCACATATCCCCCCCTTGACCCCCCACCTGCCCACAGTGTTCTCAACCAGGAGACTTTGTCTATACAATTCCTCTAGCATTTAGAATATGCAATTCACAATTGCTAATTCTTCCACCATTGGTATGAGGATCTCATTTCCCCCAGATTACAGTTGCTGCTCTTCAAAGGGTGGGGCCTTGTCTCAACCCCCACAGGGCTTACCTTGAGCAAGTACTTACCCAATCTTTGTTAATGGATTAAAGATTCTGCAGAGATGAATTTTAAGCAGTGTTTTGAAGGCAAAAGTA
>SJYQ01095227.1:0-36295 GCA_006410935.1 Redunca redunca
GATCAAGTATTGTACATTTTAAATCAGCGGGGCGGGAACCAGCCTGTAGGTGAAACTGACACAGAGTACCCTGCGGAAAGCACAGCTCCGTTGCCCCGTGTTGCCGCCGGGACGGGGCCTCCCCAGTCGGCCTGCCTCCGGGTGTCTTCATTTTCCGAGTCAATCGATTTCATTTGTGTTTAAACCAGTTTCAGTTGGATTTCCTATAACATGAGGATTAAAAAACAAATTCCTGGAACACGACTTCCTCTCTACTAGTTTCAGACCTTTCACCTCATTCAGAGCTTAATTCCAAAGCTAGGTCTTGAAGGAAGTTCACCTAATCCTACTTCACCCTTTATCTCCAGCCCCTGCGTGCCGTTTGTGAGGTGGTGATCACATATGCCCCTAACTATAAACCCTTTGAGACTGGTAGTGTCTCCACTTTTCCAAAGAGGAAGCTGAGGTCCAGAAAGGTGTGAAATCGTTTTCTCTGAGGCAATACTTTCAGTCATCGATAACAAGATCAGGACCAGGAAGGACATCAACGCTGTATGGGCTAAAAACTACCAGCAGACTCTGGGCTCTTTCTCTCAACAGTCGGCTCTTCACGCCCAGCGGGCATCAGTCTCTTAAGTCCAAGGCCATCCTGCCTTCTGTTGTAGTCACTTGCAACGCGTTTGTCACCAAACGGTCAGGGAGCCCCTGCAGCCTGGAACACAGTTGGCTCAGGGGCCTGACAAGACCCGGAGGTCTGCTGAGGAGTTTAAAAAGCACCAGGCGCTGAGCTAAGGGCCGGACGCACGTAACCTCAGTTTTAAAAAATGGGCCATTGTATTTACGTTATTCTTGGACCCACAGGCAAGTGGCCTTTGGCCAAGGCCTGTGAGTGGAGCCTCTTAGGACTGGAATAGAGTCTCTACTCCGAGGGACCGATACCGAGGGCAGGGTCCCCGATGGGGGCAGAGGGCGAGGCGGGGCCACGGACTCCGGCGTCGACTGCTGCTTCTGCTTCTTGCGATCTGAGTGTCAAATGAAGACATGACCCCGGCGCCTCTCTGGGTTGTTGGAAGATCAAACGCCCAGCACAATGGTTGGCCCAGTTTTGCTTTTTCCCCTATTAGGTTTCTTCTCGCTCAGCACTTTCAGCCACCTGCCCCACCCCACCTCCACCCCAGCTCTGAGGACGGTGGCCAGCCCCACCCAGGAGCCAAAGAGATAAAGAAATTCAAGAGAACGCTGGCCTCCAGGGGTGTAGGGGCGAAGTTTCCATCCCGTTCTTTGCCAAACAGATTTGCTGCTAGCAAGCCAGGGCACGCCCAGGAACGGCTGTAGCCCAGGCTGCTTGGTTCCATTGCCGGTTCACTGTGGTCAGATTATAACGAAGGCGCTCTCCTTTGGTCTCTGCCTAGCGAGCCACGGGAGAAGGCGATGGCAGCCACTCCAGTGCTCTTGCCGGGAGAATCCCAGGGACGGGGGAGCCTGGGGGGCTGCCGTCCATGGGGTCGCACAGAGTCGGCCACGACTGAGCGACGCAGCAGCAGCAGCTGTTTCAGTCCCTAGGTCGTGTCTGCTTCTTTGTGACTGCATGCCCCGCAGCACGCCAGGCCTCCCTGCCCATCCCCAGCTCCTGCAGTTCACTCAGACTCATGTCCACCGAGTCGGTGATGCCATCCAGCCATCTCATCCTCTGTTGCCCCCTTCTCCTCCCGCCTTCAATCCTTCCCAGCATCAGGGTCTTTTCCAGGGAGTCGCTTCCTGGCCCAGGTGGCCAAAGCACTGCAGCTTCAGTGTCAGTCAGCTCTTCTAAAGGCCGCTCAGGGTGCTCTCGTTTAAGATCGACTGTTTAAGCTCCTTGCCCCAAAGGAGGCTCAACTGTCTTCCCCAGCACCCCAGTTCAAACACAGTTCTTCGGAGCTCAACCTTCCCTCTGGCCCACCGTGACTACTGTGAGCCCCAGGCGGCAGTTAAGGGCGTGGGTTTTAGCCTCAGATAACGGGCACTCGCTCTGAGCGGCAGCCCTACCGCCTGCTGACTGCGCGCCTGGGCAGTGGTCAGCCTCGCTGGGCCTCAGGCACCTGTACAAAGGGAATGCGCGGCAGTCAACGGACATGGAGCTCATGTGGTTGTTATGAGGGTGAGATGAAATAGCACATGTTTAGCAATAACTGGCATATAGGATAGGAAATATTCACTATGTGATAACTTCAGAAAGTCTCAGGACCCTGTGAAAAATGGTAAACTTACATCACAACCAGTGCTAGGGCCTCTGCTTGTGCTTTCTGTTGGTGCAGGGTCTGAAAGGTCTGCAGATCAGCAGCCGGACCTGACGGAGCTCACGACGAGCCGTGAGATTGCCGCCGGGGCTCTCCTCTGAGCCTCGACAATGGGACAGCCAGGAGGGGGCAGCAAAAGAGAGCCAGAGACGAACTCTGTCGCCATCGGAATCTCGGTGCTTGCAGGTCAGGGGCATTTGCTCGGCAAGTCCAGGCTGGTACTAATTTCCGAAGATACTGAGTCCGGTAGATGCAGTCTAGCAGTACTGATCACATGCTGAGTGAGTGTGTATCGGCCCTGCGGTGGCGGCTGTCTGTCCGACTCCTGGTTCTCATAGATTGTTTCCTTCAGGCAGTCACACAAGCATGGCTTTATTGTAGAAAACAACAAAACTTAACTGCAATGTAGATATTAGGAGACAGTACCAACCAAGGGTTGGCAAATATTTTGGTATAGCCTGTGAGTTAAGAATGGTTTTCGTATTTTTCAGTTCAGTCGCTCAGTCGTGTCCAACTCTTTGAGACCCCAGGGACGGCAGCACGCCAGGCCTCCCTGTCCATCACCAACTCCAGAGTTTACTCAAACTCGTGTCCTTTGAGTTGGCGATGCCATCCAGCCATCTCGTCCTGTGTCACCCCCTTCTCCTCTTGCCTTCAATCTTTCCCAGCATCTCCCAACATTTACATTTTCAAACGTTGTTAAAAAGAAGGAGGCGGGGGGGGGGGTTGGGGGGAGAATAACAAAGTGATAGCAATTTTATGCATCAACGTGGCGCAGTCACACAGTTCCGAGACGGAGGGTTAGACGTTATTTCCGGGTGTGCCTGTGAGGGCGTCTCCAGATGAGGTCAGTGAGCTGGCACACTGAGTGAAGCTGGCTGCCGTCCCCAGTGTGAAAGGGCATCGCCCAGTCCCCCGACGGCCTGGACAGAGCGGACAGGCAGACCCTGCTCTCGGCCAGCTGCCTGAGCTGGGGCTGCGGCCTTCTCCTGGCCTCTGGCGAGGACCTGCCCATCAGTGCTCCTGGTTCTCAAGCCTGCAGACTTGGGCTGGGACCACACCAGGGCTTTCCTGGGCCTCCAGCTCACTGATAGCAGATTGCTACTGCTCCGCCTCCATAACCCCACGAGTCAACTCCACGTGTCTATGCGTGTGTATATCCCCTGGAGAAGGAAATGGCAGCCCACTCCAGTGTTCTTGCCTGGAGAATCCCATGGACAGAGAAGCCTGGCAGGCTGCAGTCCACGGGGTTGCAAGAGTCGGACACGCTGAGCGACTAAACCACCGCATACGCTTGTATAGATGTCCTGTGGTTTTGTTTCTCTGGAGAATCATGACAAATCCGGAGACGCACATGTTGCCCAAAGCCTACAGTATTTGCTATCCTCCTGTGCATAAAAGTTTGCTGAGCCCCCATCAAACCTTCTCAGGAGCTGGCTCCCCAGCACATGGCCTGAATATAATTCAAAATCGTGGTCCATCAAAATGCAGATCCTCACATGCTGCTGATGTGTTCCCAAGTTAACAAAAGTCACCAATTACTACACTTACTTAGTCAGCAAACAGAGCCTATCAAGGTCAAAGAAACCCTCAGGACCAAAGCAAAACAAGGAAAAAACAGGATAGGAAAGTGACAGGCCGATCTAACTCATGAACAGAGACGCCCAAACCCCAAGCAGGATATCAGCAAACTAAATCCAGCGACGCGCCCAAATCGTTAATACGTCATGACCAAGTTAGGGCTAGGCCAGGGGCGCAAGGTTGGTTTAGGGTTAGAAGAGGGGTTAATAGAATTCATCACATTACCAGATTGAAGGCAAAACACTTAACACCTCAATAAAATTAGAAAAGAATAGTATTTATCATCCGTTAAAAATTTGAAGAACTCAGTTACTTTAAACTAGAACTTGATAAAGAACACCTAGCAAGAAAAGACAAGAAGGACAAAAAACTTACATCATACTTAATGGTGAAAGGTCGAAAGCACTCCGTTTAAGAGCTGAGACAAGACTCAAGAGGTCTTGAGTCTTAACACCATATTGTATCAGCCTGTGTAGCAAAAGAAGAAGAAGAAAGCAAATGAAAATGTGTAAGGCTTGGACAGGAAGGGAAAAAACGTGCAGATCTTGTGACTGTCAGCATGGAAAACCCAACATTATTTGGAAATAAATTATTAAAATTAGAGAATTCAAGAAATCTTCTAGGTATTAATATAAAAATCACTGCGAAAAGTAAATTGTATTTCTATTCACCAGTAACTGCTAAAAACATAATTTTAAAAAATAACCCCTATAATAGCATGCTGTGGGCTGTGCCTAGTTGCTCAGTCGTGTCCAACTCTGTGTGACCCCTGGACTGCAGCCCGCCAGGCTCCTCTGTCCCTGGGATTCTCCAGGCAAGAACGCTGGAGGGGCTGCCACGCCCTCCTCCAGGGGATCTTCCTGATGAATTTGTGTCTCCTGTGTCTCCCGAATCTCAGGCAGATTCCTCCTGACCCAGGGTTTGAACCCAGGTCTCCTGCATTGCAGACAGATTCTTCACCGGCTGAGCCACCAGGGAAGCCCAAGAATACTGGAGTGGATAGCCCGTCCCTTCTCCAGGGGAACTTTCTGACCCAGGAATCAAACTGGGATCCCCTGGATTGTAGGCAGATTCTTTACCAGCTGAGCTACCGGGGACGCCCATAACAGCGTGAACAAGCATCAGATGCCTGGGAGCAATCCGACAAGCCGTGCGAAAGTCTTTTCTAGAGGAAACTCTGCTGCGAGCTTTCTTAAAAGACAAGCGAATGTTCGCGACAGGAAGATCTGATCCTGTGAGTGCATCATTTCTCTCCAAACTGAAGTATATATTCTAGGCAATTCCAATCAGACTCCTAACAAGATTTTTTAAAAGGAACTCAACAAGCTGATTATTTGAAAGAGCAAAAATCCAAGAAACGCCAAGTCACATTTAAAGAACAACAACACACGTGTGCGCGCACGCGTGTATGGGGTTGGGGGACTGGGTCAGGGGACATTTCCTTTCCCAGATATCAAAACATATTCTATTACCATAGTAACTAAGATTGGACAAACTCCCAAAACCCAACAACAACAAAAACCAACAAGCACAATTAGAAAATGGGCAAATGACTTGAATGGACACTTCCCCAAAGAAGAGACGCAAATGGTTGGTAAGTACATGAAAAGATGCTCAATATCACTGATCATTACAGCAATGCAAATAAAGCCACAATGAGGCAACACTTCACACCTAGTAGGATGGCTATTATTTTTTTAAAAGGAAAAAGAAAACACCAGATAACAAGCATTGACAAAGACATGGAGAAACTGGAACCTATGTTCCTTGCTGGTGGGAATGTAAAATGGTGTAACTTCTGTGAAAATAGTATAATGTGTCTCAAAAAATTAGACACTGAACTTCTGAATATATACCCCAAAGAGTGAACAGCAGAAACTCAAACAGATATTTGTGGATCCACGCTTACAGTAGCTTTATGCACAGAAGGTGGAAGCAAACCAGAGGTCTATCAATTGATGTTGCTGTCGTTCAGTCCCTAAGTGGTGTCCGACTCTGTGCAACCCCTTGGCCTCCTCGTCCTTCACCATCTCCCACAGCTCACTCAAACTCATGTCCATTGAGTCAGTGATGCCATCCAACCATCTCATCCTCTGTCGTCCCCTTCTCCTCCTGCCTTCAATCTTTCCCAGCATCAGGGTCTTTTTCTATGAGTCAGCTCTTCTCAGATGGCCAAAGTATTGGAGCTTCAGCTTCAGCATCAGTCCTTCCAAACAATATTCAGGGTTGACTTATTTTAGGATTGACTGACTTGATATTGCATTCCAAGGGACTCCCAAGAGTCTTCTCCAATACCACAATTTGAAAGCATCAATTCTTCGGTGCTCAGCCTTCTTTATGATCCAACTCTCACATCCATACATGACTACTGGAAAACCATAGCTTTAACTAGATGGACCTTAGTTGGCAAAGTGATGTCTCTGCTTTTTAATATGCTGTCTAGGTTGTCATAGCTTTTCTTCCAAGGAGTAAGTGTCTTTTAATTTTGTGACTGCAGTCACCATCCACAATGATTTTGGAGCCCAAGAAAATAAAATCTGTCACTGTTTCCACTTTTTCTCCACCTATGTGCCAGGAGGTGATGAGACTGGATGCCATGATCTTAGTTTTTTGAATACTGAGTTTTAAGCCAGCCTTTTCACTCTCCTCTTTCACCTTCATCAAGAGGCTGTTTAGTTGCTCTTCGATTTCTGAATAAGAAATATGTGGTGCACAACGGTGCTTCCCCAAAGGCTCAGCAGGTAGCGAATCTGCCTGTGATGTAAGAGATGCAGGAGACATGAGTTTGGTCTCTGGGTTGGGAAGATCCCTTGGCAGAGGAAAATGGCAACCCACTCCAAAATCCTTCCCTGAAAAATCCCATGGACAGAAGAGTCTGGTGGACTCTAGTCCAAAGGATCACAAAGAGTTGGAGATGACTTAGCAACTGCTCATGCATATAATGTAACATTATTGAGCTTTAAAAAGAAATTCTGATGGGTGCTGCATCATAAACGAACCTTGAAGACATTATGCTAAGTGCAGTAGAAAGTGAAAGTGAAAGTGAAGTCGCTCGGTCGTGTCCGACTCTTTTCAAGTACATGGACTGTAGCCTACTAGGCTCCTCCATCCATGGGATTTTCCAGGCAAGAGTACTGGAGTGGGGTGCGATTCCCTTCTCTGGGGGATCTTCCCAATCCAGGGATTGAACCCAGATCTCCCACGTTGTAGGCAGACGCTTTACCGTCTGAGCCACCGGGGGGATTAAGTGCAATAAGCCAGACACAAAAGGACAAATATGACGCAACGCCACTTAAACGAAGTACCTGGAACAGTCCAATGTGTAAAGGCAGAAGGAGAATGCTGGGGGGATTTCCCTGATGGCCAAGTGGCTAAGAATCGGTGCTCCCAGTGAAGAGGGCCCAGGCTGAACCCCTGGGTCAGGGAGCTAGATGCCACAGGCCACGGCTACAGATTCTGCATGCTGCAACTAGAAGGACCCGCACGCCGCAGCGAAAAATAGGCCCGCATGCTGCGACGGAGACGAAAGACCTCGCATGCCACGGCCAAGACCCGACGCAGCTGAACGCACAATGAATACTTAACAGTCTCTGAGCAGAATGGTGGTTAGCAGGGCCTAGAGGGAGGGAAGAATGAGGTGTTATTACTTAAAAGGACAGGGTTTCAATTTGGGATGCTGAAAGAGTTCCGGAGATGGATGGTGGCGATGGTTATGCAACAATGTGAATGTACTCACTGCCTCTGACGGGCGCTCTTAAGCAGAGTTAAGATGCTAGATTTTATGCGATGCGTACTCGACCACAACAAAGAAGACTGAGTGATAGGAGAGCAGGAACAAGCAAACTTACCCGCAGGGCAGTACAGGTGTGTGTGTGTGTGTGTGTGTGTGTGTGTGTGTGTGTGTCCACACGTGCTCAGTCGTGTCTGACTCCTGTAACCGCGTGGACTGCAGCCCGCCAGGCTCCTCTGTCCATGGGATTCTCCAGGCGAGAACACTGGAGGGGGCTGCCATGTCCTTCTCCAGGGGGTCTTCCTAACGGACCTACGTCTCCTGTGTCTCCTGAACTGCAGGTGAATTCTTTACCGATGAGCCGTGGGGGAAGCCCTCAGATTAGCAGGACTCAAATGTGATCTGTGCACTGGTTACCATTTCTGAATTCCTCGTCATGGGCCCATGATCAGTGCAGAAGTGGACAGCAAGCATTTAGAAACTTTTGTAACAATTTTACACAGTGAGTTCACGCCTGCTGAATCTAATAATAGACAGCTGAGGCCTTCATTCTGTGCATGTTTTCAATCTTGTCTTTCAGTAACTACTTTTTATCATACCTACAAGAGTATGGATCCGCAATGGACCAGAGGAAACGCGAGTTCAGTTCAGCGGGGAACACTCGTATTAGAGCCCGCAGTTGACAGAGGATGCTGCAGGTAAGTGAGGGGAGAGACAGACATGGAGGCCAGTCCTTCTACAACAGTCGTAAGAATCAAACCCAGGGAGATTAAACGCTTAAACATGAAAAATTAAACACTGCATATAAAGAATAAAATGAGAAAAATTTTAGAACACATAAAAAAGAATTATTTTTATGACCTCAAGTTGAGAAAATTTTCTTTGACAAGGTACATTTGACATGAAAATTAAGAACTTCTATTGAAAAGTCACCATAAATGCAAAGACAATCCCAAATTGCAAGTGAATCTCTGAACATATGAAAGCTACGTTATGGGACTTCCCTGGTGGTACAGTGGGTAAGAATCCCACAGCCAGTGCCGGGGACACGGGTGTGATCCCGGGTTTGGGAAGATCACACCTGCCGAGGGGCGACTAAGCCCATGGGCCACACGGACTGAGCCCGTGAGATGCGGCTTCTGAAGCCTGCTCGCCTAAAGCCCGTGCTCCGCGATGAGAGAAGCTCCCGCAACGAGAAGCCTGCGCACCGCAACTAGAGAGAGCCTGGGCGCACCAATGAAGACCCAGCACGGATAAAAATAAGTCAAGTGTTTGAGAAAGCAGATGATCCTTATTAAAAATAGCTAATACAGGGTTAATCCAGACTATATAAGTAGTTCTTATGAATCGACAGAAAAATACCAACAGCTCATTAGAAAATAGAGGGAAAGACCTAAACAGGCATTTCATAGTGGAGGTAAAAAAACAGGTCTGTACACATGAGAAGATTCTTCAGTAGTTACCAAATAAACGCGAATTATAACTGTGACGAGACACAGACCATACCTACTGGAAGGACAAAAGTAAAGCTGAAAGAACGAGATCAGCCAAGACACCACCGCCAGTTGCTGGCGGAATGCGGACGGTATAATGACCTCGGGAAGATAACTGGCGATATCCGGTAGGGCTGGAGTAGACCAGGGGATGTGAGCACGCTCGGACACAGGCCCCGCTCAGGTCTGTGCTCTGAGGAGTGGGACCAGTGCGCGCGACAGGGCTGACGATGCGCTGGACGGCAGCCCAGCAGCGAAGAGTGAGCTGCAGCCGCTCACACCGCCAGAGGCGCGTCTCAGAAGCATGCCGTCGAGTAACAGAAGTCGCAAGAATATGTATTATATCCTCAGATACGCATGAAAAACAGGCGTCCGTGCTCCGCCAAATCAAACACTACACTGCTTAGAGATTTAAGCGTGTTTGTGTGCACGCGCGCGCGCGTTTGCAGAAAAACTCTAAAGAAAAGCTTGTGATGATGAACACAGAACTCTGTAGTCTCCCTCTGCTTGAAGGACACGTGACCGGGGAGGAGACACTGACGCCGTTCTCCGTCTTACCTTCCGTGGTGGGGATACAGGTGTTTCTTTTGCTGTTCTTAAGCCAACCGTACGGTTTATGTGTATGTGTGACATATTGCACAATTTTTAAAAAATCAAAAGAAAGGATAAAAAGCTTCTCTGTGATGGCTGAGAATGGGTCAAAATAACAGGGCTGAATTCCCTGAGGCTGAAGGCAAAGGCAAGGCAGGCTGTGAGGTCCTAACGGGGAAATGCGGACCAAGACCCTGTGCAGAGGCCTGCCCCTCAACACTGATTGTTGTCTCCCCAGAACCTTCTGCCTCTCAGAGTCCACCTCCCCATCCCGGAGGGGTTGTCAGTCCTGTGGCGTCACCAGTCACATCGCCTGCGGGCCTCGGGCACACACAGTTAACTGCGGCTCAGGCCAGCTGATCAGAGCATTTCTAGCTGTCTGCTCTCAGCAGCTAATTACAGGGATTAGCAGAGGTCGAAAGCCAGCCCCAATCAGGGCCGTTCCTGCCCTTCTGCTGGAACAACCAATAAAGAAGTGGTTCTACCACTCGTGAATGGACGCGAGGTCCGCCTAGGCCCCGTGAAAATAGCGTGAAAATAGAGCCGCGCTGAGAGCAAAGCAGAAAGGAGGGCTGTGCGTAGCCACTCAGTCGTGTCCGACTCTTTGCGACCCATGGACTGTAGCCCACCAGGCTCCTCAGTCCGTGGGATTCTCCAGACAAGAGAATGGAGCGGGTTGCCATTCCCTTCTCCAGGGGATCTTCCAGTCCCAGGAATCGAAGCAAGGTCTCCTGCCTTGCAGGCAGATTCTTCACCATCTGAGATACCAGGGAAGCCCAAAAGGAGGACTAGAGAATCACAGAAGCACAAAAAGAGGAGTAAGAGAGAGACAAAGCCCTCACTGAGTGTCTGGATCTAGCCATTCCCACTAAGTAGAGAGTTGCAGATCCAAGCACAATCAGATGGGTCCTAAGTAGCACAGAATTTTGTTCCAGGAGCAGGATTTGGGAAATTGGCTGTACTGGGGTGGAGAGCAGGGCAGTGTGAAGCCTCCCCTCTGACCAGGACGTCAGCTGCACCTGTAAAGTGAAGCAAAGTTGGTAAACTCTCTCCAGTTGAATCTGCTGAGGTTGGAAATTTAGAGGACCTGTTTTCTTTCTTTTCTTAAAGTCAGGTTACTGGAGTGTGTGGGCAATTTCTCCAAGCTTTAGTGAGGTTCTACAAGAAAAGATAGAGCTGGGCCTTTCTGAAAGTGGGGAAAGGGAAAACCAAAGCCTCTTTCTGCTTGGGGCCAGAAATTCAACTGAGCTAAGGGTCAGAAAATAATGTTTTTTAAGAATTGCAACAGCCAGGTTCCCGCCCTAGGCTGACGCTGGGGCAAGCACAGGCTGGAGAAGGGAAACACAGAGGGGCTGGGAGCGGAGCCCGGGGGCTTCTCCCTCCAGCTGCCCTGCGGGCACTCCCTGCCTACTGGAAGCATCTTGTGCCCCGGCGGCCCAGCCTGAGGGCACAGGGCCTCCCCAGCTCAGCCCAGCGTGTCCAGGGCAGAGGCCGAGCAGACGAAGTCGGAAGGAGAGCTGGGCGAGGCAGGGCACAGAAGCGGCTGTCAGCAGACGGACGTGATGAGGTCAGGCTCCCCATTCCAGAGCGCTGCCCGTCTGGGTTCTGGCTCTGGGTGCAGCTCGTGAAATCATCAGGACACTAACTTCCCAGTGATTGTCTAAGAGCTTAGAGAGTCAAACTGCCAGAGATATCCCAGTCTTGCAACCACAGCACGAGATTGCTCAACCGCTGGGGCCAGACCCAGGCTTCTGGACTGACGTCCTCAGACAGTGAGTGGCCTGCTAGAGTCTACAGTTTCCAGAAAGGACGCTCTCTCTGATAAACCAAGGAGGGCCATGGATGCGGGAGGGTCTCCCAGCGACAGAGCCCCGGGCGGCCCTGGCGGACGGAGGAGCTCACGGGCTTCAGGAGATTGGCTGCCGCTCCCTGCGGTGCTCTTCTACAGGACGCTGGGGGCTGCCTGCAGGGTGCTGGGTCCCCTTCTCCCCTTTACTAAAAGCAGGTGGTTTTTATTCCAGGTATCTTACTTTCCTCCACTATTAAATGCCGGGGGTGTTTAAAAGGATCATTTAGCTGTCAGTTAACAGACTATGAAGAGCAGCACTCAGGCCTGATCCAGGAGATTGTATATCCGCTGGCTTGCCTTTTATGTGAGCAACCTACTCCATGATGGGGACGGGGGTGGGGTGCGTTTCTGAAATTGTTCTTATGGGAAAAGGGTGTGATGGATGCTGGCAAGTCAAGGAGCGGTGCTGAGTGGACATCTCTTACTCCTTCTGCCCTGTGGGGCTGAATTATGCCTCTGTGTGTGTGTGCCTAGTCGCTCAGTCATGCCCGACTCTGTGCAGCCCCGTGGACGGTAGCCCGCCAGGCTCCTCTGTCCGTGGAAGCCTCCAGGCAATAATGCTGGAGTGGGTGCACGCCCTCCTCCAGGGAATTATGCCTCGACTCCTCTCCAAAGATTTGTTCAAGTCCTAACAACCAGTACTTGCAAGTGTGATCCTATTTGGAAAAAGGACCTTTACAGATGTAATTAAGCAAAGGATCTCAAGATGAGATCATTATGGATTAATCCACTGGGTCCTGAATCCAGTGACAGGTGTCCTTCTAAGAGGAGACGGAAGAACAGGAGAGTCGCAGAAGGGATGGTCACGTGGAGGCGGAGGCAGGGGCTGGAGTGAGGCAGCTGGCAGCCAAAGGCGGCCGGGGCCGGAGGGGCTGGGGGCTCCCCAGGTGGCTCTGCAGCAAAGAGCCCTCCCGCCAGGGCAGGGGGCGCCAGTCTGCTCCCGGGCCAGGAGGTCCCCTGGAGGAGGGCATGGCAACCCACTTCAGCATTCCTTCCTGGGAAATCCCTTGGACAGAGGAGCCTGGGAGAGGGGGGTGGGTTGTACACTCCATGGGTCACAAAGAGTCAGACACAACCTAGCGAGTAAAGACGGAGAAGGCAGTGGCCCCCCGCTCCAGCACTCTTGCTGGAAAATCCATGGGCGGGGGAGCCTGGCGGGCTGCAGTCCACGGGGTCGCGAAGAGTCGGACACGACTGAGCACCTTCACTTTCACTTTTCACTTGTACGCATTGGAGAAGGAAATGGCAACGCACTCCAGTGTTCTTGCCTGGAGAATCCCAGGGACGGGGGGCCTGGTGGGCTGCCGCTATGGGGTCGCACAGAGTCGGACACGACTGAAGCGACTCAGCAGCAGCAGCGGCGAGTAAAGAACGAAGGAGCTGGAAGAGGAGAGGAGTTACGCCCTTAGGCTTCAGGAGGAGAGTGGCGCTGCTGCCGCCTCGGTTTAGAACTTGTGCCCTTCGGGACTGTGAGAGGGTGCGTTTCTGCTGTTTGTAGCCGCCCCGTTTGCGGCGAGTGCTGCAGCAGCTGGGAGAGACTAACCCAGACAGCGCGGGGCTGCCTCTGGCTTGCTGGTGCTGCCAGTCTCCGTCTCAGACCCAGGCGGCCACCAAAACGCCCCATGCCATGACCGGAGTGTTTGGTTTGAGATGGTCACTGCGATGGACTGAATGTTTCTGTGTCCCCAAAACTGATACATTAAATCCTAACCCTAATGTGTTGCTGTTAGAAGGCACGGCCTCGGGGAGGTGATTCGGGCGTGAGAGCGGAGCCCTCCTGAATCCGTCAGCGCCCTGATAAGACCCTAGAGAACTCTGCTTCCCCTTCTGTCATGTGAGGACGCAGCGATGAGACAGCCGTTTACAAACTGGGAGCTGGGCGTTCATCAGCCACCGAGGCTGCTGGCGCCTCGATCTGGGGCTTCCCCGTCTCCAGAGCCGTGGGAAGTAGATGTTTACTCTTCAGCCGCCCCGCCTGTGCTGTCTTTGTCTTAGTGGAGACAGCCCGGGAGAGACCGGCTCGAGACAGAGCCAGCAGAGAAGGGGGCAGGCTCGGGCGAGAGGGAGCCGGGCCTCGCTCGAGGAGGCGCGCTCTGGGCCCACGAGGAGCCGTGCTTAAACACAGGCCTCCCTCCAGGCCTCCGAGGCAGCACATCCGCCTCTTTTGCAGAGGTCAGCCTGAGTCCGAGTTGTCACCTGCGAACCTCCCAGGCCCGACGCGCACACGCGGTCAGGTATCGGGTCCCAGCAGACATTCTCAGCCCCGGCGGCGCCCAGGCTCGGAGGAGAAGCAGAGGTCCCGGAGGTGATGGGGTAAGGCGTCTCGGGGTCTGGGCCACTGGACCTGCCTCGGTCCACCGAGCCGGACAGACAGCCAGTTGCCTTATTGGACATGACTCAGGACTGCAGAGTGTATTGGGAAGCAAGCGCATTTCAAGTACAATAAGTAACCTTGAGTCGTATTAACAACAAACAAGGCCATCTTCTGCAAAACACGAAGCTTTGCTTCTGCTTGGCCACAGCATCAGAGGGAGTCACAGCCAGCCCTGCTGGGACACGGCGGGTTCCCTGGCCGACCTCCCTCGCCTTCCGGCAGCACTGTGTCCAGCCTCAGGATGCTCCTGGCTGACGAAAGCCAGGCTGTTGGCGGAAACTCGAATCCACCTCAAATCAATTCGCAGCTACCCGCACAGGGACCTCAGTTCCAACCTTGGGCCTTGAGTCCCACTGTATGTGAACCCTGAGTCGAGTGCAATCCCACGCGAGGGCGGGGCCTCAGAGTCCAGGGGAAGCAGCTGTGAGAAGGGCCCGTGGTGCGTCCCTCTGTTCGACCCCCAGGAGCGCGATAGTCAGGGCTGCTGTCTGTCCTGGGTTGGCTGGCTGTGCCATTCCTGAACGTCTGATTATTAAAGCCAAACGATGCCTCTATTTAAAAATCAGACACACCCAGGAGAGTTGTTACAAGGCGCCTTCACCTAATGTGTTGGGCTTTATGAGTAAGAGTTAAAGGTTTCTGAAAGAATGGTGGGTTGGGACTTCCCTGACAGTCCAGCAGCTGGGAGGCTGCCTCCAGGGCACGGGGTGTGGGCTTGATCCCTGGCCGGGGGGTGAGGCCACGTGCTTCACAGAGGCTGAGCCCAGGAGCCTCACCGAGAGAGTAGCCCACCCGCTAGAGCTACAGCTCGGCAGGCGCAGCCACAAGTGAGCTCATCAGTTAAACAAAAGATGGCTTCTCTGGCCATTTAGGGAGCACCTTCTGTGTGCTGGCACACGCTTAAGCCTCAGAGCTGCCGGTGTGGAGAGAGGGTCGTGACACTGAGATGACAGGACAGGCAGTTGTGGGCTGGAGGTGCTGCACGGAGTGAGCCCCAGGCGGGAGTGGGGAGGGGCACCGAAGCAACCCCCTGCCCGAGCGTTTGGGGAGCACTGAGGAGCGGGAGGGGGCTCTGAGCAGACAGCCCCGGCGGGACGGCCCAGGGAGCCTGCTCGGAACCCCCTCCCTAAACCCCTGGATGAAGTTCACACCCCTTCAGTCGGCACGGCACCCTTCCCGACCCGCTTCTTGTCTGTTCTGCCAGAGTGAACCTCTCCATGCTCGCTGCTGGGTGCCAGCCACTCAGGCTGCTGCTGCCACGCCTGGGGCACACCTCTGCTCCCAGAAAGAGGGACTCAGAGCAGGGAGGGAAGCGCCGTCTGGACCTGGAGTATGGCTCTCTCTAGCGACTGCAGTCTGGGCACTGATCCTCAGAGCAGAAGGCAGATTGCAACGGGTGATGGAGGGCTGGCCAGCCAGCCAGGCAGCACAGATGATTCTTTCAAGAAGGCTCGCCACGACGGGCGAGAGCAAGGGAAACTGAAGAGAGAGGTTAGAAGTCTGGGATCAAGAACGGGGTATTTTTCAGGCTGGAGAGACTGAACATGTACCGATGAGAAGCTTTGGTGGAGAAGAGGCTGAGGGTGGGAGAGAGAAGACTGGAGGCTCCAGGCGAACAGGGGAAGCGGCCGTGGGCTGGGGCGCGGCCCTCACTCGGCACTGGGGAAGGAGAGGAAGAGCAGGAGGACTTCGAGAGTGTTTCTTGGGACCTTGCTTCTGTTGAGGTTTATCAGTGGACAAGATGCGTTCTCTGCCAATGGCAATGACAGTGAAAGGGAAGCTCAGAGGGGTGGGGGCCGCCCTGGCGACTCAGTGGTGAAGAATCTGCCCGGGCTGGGAGGTGCCTATGTGCTCGGAGCCGCCGAGTCCACCCCTGGGTCATGACGACTGAGTGTGCTCTGCGGCCGGGCCACGACTGCTGACGCCGAGCGCCCCAGCGCCCCTGCTCCACAATCAGCGAAGCCGCCGGAATGAGAGGCCCTCACGGCACAGCGGGGCGTAGTCGCCCTTGCCGAAACTGGAGAAAAGCCGAGCAGCGACAGAGCCCCGGAGCAGCAGCAACGAATAAGTAGGCGCCTCTAGAAGCCACGTAAGGAAGAAGCAGCACTGGCGGGCTTCCCTGGCCCCTGGCTGAGACCCACAGCTCCAGGTGCAGGGGCCTGGCTCTGACCCCCCGGGGAGCTGGAGCCTGCGCGCCGCAGCGGAGCCGCCACACTGCAGCAGCCCAGCAGCCCAGGAGCCCGGGCGCCGCAGCCGACGCCTGCCTGGCCCAGCCAAGCAGACCAACAGTAACCAACTCCTGAAGAGGAGAAGGGGAGCGAAGGAAGAGTCAGGAGGAGACGCCAGCGGCAGCGGACAGGGAAGCACCGAGGGACACCTGGAAGGGTTTCCTTGAGCCCCAGGCAGGCAACAGCCAGAAAGCCGTGGTCGAGCCATCCCACCAGGAGCAGTCAGCACCCCAGTCAGCCCCCCGGGAAGCAGCACCGCAGACACGGCCTGGGAGTGGGGTCCGGCCGGGGGGAAGGACGAGCGGACAAGAGGGGTCAGAGAGTGATGCAGCCTAGAGACAGACGATAACCACCAAAGTCAAACAGGCCGACCCCCGAGGTAGCAACAGTCATGCGTCCAGGCCTTCAGCAGAGGGAGCACGGTCTCCCCCGTGTAGACCAGACACTCCTCAACAAGGAAGGGCCTGGGGGCAAACGGAGTAATGATGGAAAAGCAGGATTTTTAGACTCAAACAGACGTGGGTCTTTACTATTTCTCTCTCTGAGCTCAACACTTTTGTCTGTGAAGTATGAAATCCTTTATATTAATCCTTTGCAGAGATGGGAGGGATTAAACACAATGTTTAGTGAAAGTGGCTCAGTCGTATCCAACTCTTCATGACCCCACAGACTGTACAGCCCATGGAATTCTCCAGGCCAGAATCCTGGAGTGGGTAGCCTTTCCCTTCTCCAGGGGATCTTCCCAACCCAGGGATTGAACCCAGGTCTCCTGAACCCAGTTCCCCCGCATTGCGGGTGGATTCTTTACCAGCTGAGCCACCGGGGAAGCCCTGAAGAATTCCTAGATCGTAAGCCCCAGTAGCTGCCTTACTGTTTACTGTTCCAACTTCTGCTTCTCGTAGGCGCCTGGCACATAGTAGGCCCTCAACAAATACAAATTTCCTTCTTCATCTCTTAGGCAAAACTCATCATTGCACCTTCTCCAGCCCTGGAGTAAGCTCCCCTGAGACAACTGGCCTTCCCTTCCTTGACCTGTCCAATCTCAGTTGCTTGCAGAAACAAAAATGGGATGTTGACCCACACTTCCTTTCATCAGGCCACGTTGTTCCTTAACTTTGACTTCAGGGAAGTTTACATCATGACGGTTGAACTCTAAGATCACAGAGGTTCAGGGCCACGTGGCTGCCCATCCATCCACCCGACAAGGGACCTGGCCTCTTTGTCACAGCTCTGTGGGCTCAGAGATGATTCCTGGTGTGGTGGGAATGTGGTTCATTCATCAACACTTGCAAAGATGGACTCCTGGGGAGTGGGAGGCATACAGGTACCCTTCCTTAACCAGCCACCAGAGACTCGAGATCCAAGGGATAGTGACTCTCCAGAGACAAGGGAGTATGGAATTTACTTAGCATATTGAGAAAGTTATCAAAAAATCCAGAAGGAAAAAACATTTATAACAGAGCCCAGTGCCACTCTTGCTGGGAGATTTGGGCACCGAAGGAACTGGTTGTTGCCCAGTTCAGGGGTCAGTCGGTCTGACCAGCCTGCTGGACGGCATCTCACTGTCAACAGAGGTGTTTATCTGAAATATGCAGCCAAGAGCCACCCCTGAATTTTGCTAAAGAAGAAACTCAAGAGTAAAGCAGGCAACCAGTAGATAAGATACAGAGCACCGGTGAGAAACGGGCACACAGAGCAGGCCTCAGTGGCTTCAGACTCGGGCTGAGAAACGGGCACACAGAGCAGGCCTCAATGGCTTCAGACTCGGGCTGAGAAGCGGGCACACAGAGCAGGCCTCAGTCGCTTCAGACTCGGGCTGAGAAGCGGGCACACAGAGCAGGCCTCAGTGGCTCCAAACTCGGGCTGAGAAGCGGGCACACAGAGCAGGCCTCAGTCGCTTCAGACTTGGGCTGAGAAACGGGCACACAGAGCAGGCCTCAGTGGCTTCAAACTCAGGCTGAGAAACGGGCACACAGAGCAGGCCTCAGTCGCTTCAGACTTGGGCTGAGAAGCGGGCACACAGAGCAGGCCTCAGTTGCTTCAGACTCGGGCTGAGAAGCGGGCACACAGAGCAGGCCTCAGTCGCTTCAGACTCGGGCTGAGAAGCGGGCACACAGAGCAGGACTCAGTGGCTCCAAACTCGGGCTGAGAAGCGGGCACACAGAGCAGGCCTCGGTGGCTCCAAACTCGGGCTGAGAAGCGGGCACACAGAGCAGGCCTCAGTCGCTTCAGACTCGGGCTGAGAAACGGGCACACAGAGCAGGCCTCAGTGGCTTCAAACTCGGGCTGAGAAACGGGCACACAGAGCAGGCCTCAGTGGCTTCAGACTCGGGCTGAGAAACGGGCACACAGAGCAGGCCTCAGTGGCTTCAAACTCAGGGCATGCGTCTCTGGCAACACGGCACAGAGATGGCGAGTTCTTCTCAATTTCCACTCTCCCTCTCTTCCTTTTAATAAGAGAATAAGTTCTAGTTGAGCATATTTAGTTGGCCCAGTTACAGGATATGTTTCCCAGAACTCACCTGCAACTTCCAGGGCCCAAGTTCTGGACAATGCGAGGACATGAACCTCTGGGTAATGGCCTTTAGAAGGGGGTTGGGAGTTTCCTGGTGGTCCAGTGGATGGGACTCCCCGACTTCACTGCTGTGGGTGCAGGTTCAACCCCTGGTCAGGGAACCAGGATCCCGCATGCTGGCAGCATGGCCAAAATAAATAAGTCAATTAAATAAATAACCAAAGTAATTATTTAAAAAGAGAAGGGGGCTGTTGGCTGTCCACCACCTTTCCTCCTCTTTCTCTAGGCGGGAGCAGGAGGGGGGACGTGAAGCTGAGCCAGCTTTGGGGGTGCAGAAGAGGGCTTCGTGGGGGATGGGGAACAATGCGATGGAGGGAGCCTGGGCTCCTGAATGACCCTGCGGAGCAGAGCTGTTCACCTGTCCTGGACTGCCTAGCCTCCTCTTAGCTATGAGGTGAAGGAGAAATACATTTCTATCCTTTAAGGGGTCTTTTTGTTACAACTTAGCCTGCACCCCAAATAATACGGAGCGTTTCCCAAAGGAACAGACAGCGATCATTTTGTGCTGATAATAACACTTATTGGTAAAGAATCTGCCTGCAGTACAGGAGCCCGGGGAGATGCAGGTTCGATCCCTGGCCAGGAAGACCCTGGAGAAGGGAACACAGCCCACTTCGGAATTCTTGCTGGCGAACCCCATCGACAGAGGAGCCTGGCGGCTACAGTCCTCGGGGTCGCAGAGACCAAGCAGCGGGCACGCACGCTTACTGAAAGCTTACTGTGCGCCAGGCACTGGTCTAAGTACTTTCCATGTGTTATCACAGCTAGTCCACACAGCACTCCCTGCACGAGGGATACTGGCATCTTACAGGAAAGAAGGCACAGGCAGGCTGCGCACTCTGTCCAAAGCCTCGTGGCTGCTGAGCGGCTGGAACAGCAGTCGGACACGCACTCTGGGTGGAGATCAGAGCCTCGCAGCCATGCTTCTCATGAGTCCTCACGAAGGGCTCAGCTTAGGGCTCCAGAGAACTGTGCCCAAATTTCTTCAGAATCACTGCAGGACCAAGGGAAGCCATTTAGCTTCTTGGCTAGTTGATTTCTCCAAGGGAGCAGAGGAAGGACACCCCAGCTACCTGACCTCACGCAGCTGCTGGAAGAATAAAATGGATTCACATGGGTTCAAGAAATGCTGTGCAAGCTATAAACTGTGGGATAAAGGAAGTATCGCCTTAAGGCAGGCTGGAAATCCTTAAAACCAAAATAAGAAAATGCACTGAAAAAAAAAATTTTTAATCAAATACCATCTAGCAATTTGGCAGATCGCCTGGAAAGGCTGGAAAATCTGTTCAGGAGAAAGGTGCGTTTGGTTCTGAGCAGCCGTCATCCTCAGATGAAAGTGGGGGAGATAACTGAAGTTAGAGAAACCTGGCATACCCGTGTGCCTGGCATGTGCGTGCGTGAACAGCCACACGTACACACAGACACGCACACACACTCAGGCTCTCGATAGAAGAGAAGCACCATTCTCAAGAGCAGCAGTAGCAGCGGTCTGCAGTGTCTGGGGGTGGGCGCGGAAGCTGGGGCGTGGGGTGGGGAGGCAGAGCGCTGGCAGCGTGAGCGGGGACTGTGGCGAGCAGGCAGCTCGGCTTCAGCAGCCCAGCTGCAGCAGAGCTGGCACTTCAGAACGCTCAGGGTCACGTGTGACATTCTTCCATTTGCTAAAGATGCTCATGTTTACAAATAAAACACGCCATGGCCAGCCGCTGACTTCCTGGGACCAAGCCCTGCGGCAGGAAGTCACACCTGACAGGTTGGGATGTTTCACTCTGTGCAAGCCTGCCCTTTAGCCAACCCCCGCCCGGGGCCTCTGCGTCTTCCTTCTGCCCCTGTTCACCCCACCCTCGGGGAGCCCGCCTTCCCTCTGCTCTCTGCTCTTGGAGCGCGCCTTCCCTTCCTTTTCCCTTGTACCCAGTTATCTTGAAAATAGCTTCCCTCCTCTGCCTGCCAATCAATGCCAACGTTCTTCTTTCTGCCAACATTATCTCAACCTGCTACCTGCCCCCAGCACGTGACCGCTTTGGCCCACCACGTGGGGGGGCTGCAGCAGGCTCTCGACTGTCCAGGGAAGGGGGCGCAGGTGGTGCTTCGGGGGCCGCTCCCCGGGCACGGCACAGGCTCTGTCCCTGGTGTTCCGCCCAGAGCCCAGCACGGGGTCACCTGCACCACGTGGTCCCGACCCGTGGAGACCCCGCCGACGGGCGCGGCCGAGATAGGGCTCCAGCTCCCGCAGAGCAGAGGGGCAGCCCGGCTCCCGCCCGTCTGCTTGCTCTCCCAAAGGGCCCCGCCTGCGCCCCACGGGTGCCCAGGAAGCCGGCGGCTGACTGCCCACCCCCTGCCACCCCCGGCCCCACCCTGGGACCGTGACCGTTAACTTCACGCCTCATCACCAGCCTGTGGGCCGAAGGCCAGCAGTGACCCTGACAGGCTTCAGTCTGTGCTCTCACGGGAACGGGGGTCCTCCTGGCCCTGACCTGACCGGGGGGACAGGGGCCCCCAGGTCCATCAAGCATCAGGAGGAACCTGCCGGGGGCAGCGGAGCCCAGCTTTCCAGAGAAGAACAGATTGGGGTCCCCCCGGGGGACTTTCAGGGAATTCTGTGCCCTGCTGATTGGCTTTGCCCGGGGCAGGCCCTGCAGACCCTCGGCTCCTGGTGGCGGCAGTGGGCATGTGGACATCGCCTGGGGCAGCGGGGCTGTGCTGTGTCCCGTGCCCTCCTGACCTCCTGTTTGCTTGGAGCGGCCGGACGAGGGCTACCAACAGTTCTTCTCTTTGTTTCCACCGACTTGCAAACTGTATGCTTCCCTCAGAAAAGGCACAAAGGCCCCCTTTCTTCGGCTTGCCCGTGCCACGGCTGCTCTGCAGGGCTGGGGTCGGAGGCCCAGCCAGCCCCAGCACAGATGCCCAGTGAACAGCCTCTGCTCGGGGCTGGCGCCCCCGGTGGCCCCCGGCCGGCAGCCAGCCCCGGGTCTTAAAGTCTCAGAACCCGCAGTTGCTGGGTGGGTGCTGCCGGCTCGGGTCCAGTTTCCCTAGAGGAGTTAGCCTGCCCTCGCTGGAAACAGGGGCACAGTGCAGGAGCTCCAGGGAGCTCTGACGGATTCGGATGCCCCAGAAATCCTTGTTTCTTTAACTGAAATATAATGGATGTTACCATATTGTGTTAGTTTTAGGTATACTGCGGAGTGATTCAGTTACGCATGTATGTATATTTCAGATTCTTTTCCATTACAGTTATTACAAGATACTGACTACAGTTCCCTGTGCACACGGAGAGCCCTAGTTGCTCGCCTCTTCCACGGATGGGAGTCTGCGTCTGTTGGTCCCATGCTCCTCACTCGCCGTCTCCTCCTCCCCTTTGTAACCAGAATTTCGCTTCCTATGCCTGCGAGTCTGTTTCTGTTTTGTATATAGATTCTTTTGTATTATTTTTTGGATTCCACACACAAGTGATATCATAGTATCTGTCTTCCTCACTTCCTTCGTGGTCTTATTCACTTTACTGCCTGACTTACCTCACCTAGTCTGATAATCTCTAGGTCCATCCACACTGCTAAAAATGGTAATATTTCAGTCCTTTTACGGCTGAGTGATATTCCATTGTATGTATGTGCCCCATCTTCTTAAGCCAATTGTCTGCTGATGGCCCCGGAGGCTCTGACGTAATTGATCTGGGAGTGCAAGGTGGGCACCAAGGGTTTCAAACCGTCCAGGAGAATCGAGCGTGTGGCCGGCCTGGGGAATCACCATCCGTGCTTCTGAGATGCCAGTGAAAATCACCCGGGGACCCTGTGAAAATGCCGGTTCTGATCCAGAAGTCTGGGCTGGGGCTGAGGGTCCACATTTCTATCAAGCTCCCAGGAGATGCAGTTGCTTCTGGTCCATGGACCTCATGGACTAGCCTGGGCCTCGAGGAACAGCCCGGGCCTCGCGGAACAGCCTGGGTGGCGGTTGGGTCTGCATTCTGCCACCGCTGCCTGGAGGCCTTGGCGAGCTTCTCTCCAGGCCTCTGTCTTGCTGTCGCTCACCCTGGTCAGCCGCTGTGAGGACTGATGAGCGCGGAAGCCGGAAGCACAGAGCGCACTCAGAGTGTGCTGCAGACGTTGGCCCCTGTGCTTTTCCAGTAGAGGCCTTCTGCAAGGGAGGCCAGGATCTCTTTCTTCTGATCTGCCCATTTCCTACTTGAAAGCCATCAGGACTTCTCTTTTGCCCCAGGATGAAGCCCAAACACCATACAAGGACCCTCCCCAAATGGCCCTGGCCCACACCTGTGGCTTCACTTTTCCTGCCTTTCAGGAGTCTCAGCACCCCCACCTCCAACCACAGGTCGCCCAGCTAAGCCACTGCAGCGCTTCTCTTCAGGACGCAGGCCTGGCCCCTCTGCTGCCCTCCCCTTGGCACAGGTGTGACTTCCTCCACAGACTTTCCCAGCTCCTGAGTACAGGTGGGGGCCCCCTCTGAGTCCCCCTGACCACCACGCTTTTCCTCACCAAGCCCTCAAGCCTTAGGTGCTGTCAGTAGCAAAAAGCTTTTAAAATCTCTTTTTTTTTTGAAGTGGACCATTTTTAAAGACTTTATTGAATTTGTTACAACACCGTGCCTGTTTTATGTTTTGCTTTTTTGGCCATGAGGCATGTGGGGTCTTAGTTCCTGGATCAGGAAGCAAGCCCACGTCTCCTGCATTGGAAGTTGAAGTCTTAACCACTGGACAACCAGAGAAGTCCCAGTGGTGATTTAAGTACTTGCCTCTTGCCTCTAGTGGTTGAAAGTTCAGGGAGGGCTGAGCGCGCTGCTGCGTTCAATAATATTGGAATGAGCATGAATGAGTGAATGAGTTTAAAGGAAAAGTCTCTTTTACTATAGAGTCAGAAAGCCTGCGTCGTGCAGCCCCATCCATCCAGGGTGCGCTCTCCGACCAGCTCTGCAAAGGTCCATCCATAACCAAGAGCTATCCACGCTCCCCCTCGCCAGCCCCTAGCTTCCCTACCCCAGCCCTGGTCCAGGTTACCCTGTCTGATATCCTAGTTCCAGAGAACAAAATAAAGAAAATCAAAGGTGTTGCTCAGTGGTCATAAGTCACAGAGGAGGTCCCATCTACAATGTTAAAGGTTATTAGACAAAAGTCAATGGAAACAACCTGTGTCCAACAACAGACGAACGGGCACAGAACAAGTGGCATCAACGTCAACAGAATCCTATTCTGCCATAAAAAGAAATGACGTTCTGACCCGGGCCACAGTGTGGATGAAGCTTGAGTGCACTGAGCCATGAGAAATAAGCCAGTTGCAAAGGGACAGCTCTTGCCTAATTCTGCTTGCATGAAAGTGAAAGTGAAGTCGCTCAGTCGTGTCCAACTCTTTGCGACCCCGTGGACTGCAGCTCTTCCGTCCACGGGGTTCTCCAGGCAGGAATACTGCAGTGGGTTGCCATTTCCTTCTCCAGGGGATCTTCCCGACCCAGGGATTGAACCCAGGTCTCCCGAGTTGCAGGAAGACGCTTTAACCCCCGAGTCACCAGGGAAGCTTGCGTGAGACCCCTAGAATTGGCGAATTTGTAGAGATGGCAGGATAGCAGACACCAGGGGCTGGGGCAAAGAAGAACGGGGAGATACCGTCCAATGGATACGGAGCTTGTATTCAGGATGATGAGAACATCTAGGGGACGTCCCTGATGGTCCAGTAGTTAAGGCTTTGCTTTCAAAGCAGAGGGTGCAGGTTTGATCCCTGGCTGGGGAGCCAAAATCCCACATGCCTCATGGTGAAAAATCCAAAAATAAAGCAAGCAATATTGAAGCAAATTCAATATAGACTTTAAAAATAGTCCCCAACAACAAAAAAGAAAACATTCTGGGGACTTTCTTGGTGGTCCAGTGGCTAAGACTCTGAATTTCCAATGCAGGACGCCTGGGTTTGATTCCCGGTCAGGAAACCAGATTGCACATGCTACAACTGAGACCCTGCACAGACAAATAAAATAAACACTTAACAAAGATAAAACTGTTCTGGAAAGGGATAGTGGTGAAGAAGTGACAAAGTTCCGTAATAGTTTTCCCCGTAGTCATGCATGGATGTGAGAGTTGGACTGTAAAGAAAGCTCAGCGCCAAAGAGTTGATGCTTCTGAACTGTGGTGCTGGAGAAGACTCTTGAGAGTCCCTTGAACTGCAAGGAGATCCAACCAGTCCATCCTGAAGGAAATCAGTCCTGAATATTCACTGGAAGGACTGATGCTGAAGCTGAAGCTTCAATACTTTGGCCACCTGATGCGAAGAGCTGACTCCTTGGAAAAGACCCCGATGCTGGGAAAGACTGAAGGCAGGAGGAGGAGGGGACGATAGAGGATGAGATGGTTAGATAGCATCACTGACTCAATGGACACGACTCTGGACAAATTCTGGGAGACAGGGAAGGACAGGGAAGCCTGGCGTGCTGCAGTCCATCAGGTCACAAAGAGCCAGACACAACTTAGCGACCGAACAACAGCGAAGGGGTGAAGGCTGAACAACGTTATGAACAAGCTTGATGCCGACGCATTTCACCCTGAAAAATGGCTAACATGGTACATTTCAGATCATGTCTTTTTTATCATAGGCACACACACAAACTACTGGAGACTTTATCTGTGGCGACACCCTAACCTACACCCCAAGCGGACTATGTTCATGAAGAAGCAGGGATTCAGGGCCAGAAACACGTCCTGGCCTTTTCCTTTTCCTGGAGGCTTAAGGCTGACATACAGAGGCCCAGAAGGTTAAACTGCGTGGATGACCAGAGGGGCAAGGAATGCCAGATATTTGCAGCTGGTTTTCCAGTGGGTGAAATCCAAGGCAAAACTGCTAAAGGAGAGAAGTGTTACAGTATTCAGAGCATGCTTTGGAAAAGAAGCAATCGCTTGTGTCAAAAGAATTTAGAAGTATAATCAGCTATTGTTTGCAACTGCTTAGCTAAAATGAGGCCCTCTCAAACAAATTTTTTTTTTAACCTAGGTAACTATTGTATGCCAGGTAATTGTAGCTATTTAAAAGTTAATGGCAAAAAAAAAAAAAAAGTTAAGAAAAGGGAAGGCAACTGAAGGGATTCAGTGGGTGATCAAAATTGGAATTTAAGATGCTTTTCCTAAAGAAACACCTCAACCTGAATGAGATGTGAAGCTTCCAGAAATGATTGCCTCTGAGAGAGGCAAGGCTGAGGGATTAGGCCTCTGGTTGGAATCAAGATTTCTGCAAATCACTGAAGAGAGATCAAAGTCATTTTCTGTTCTAGTTCCATCGAGCTGGAGTCTCCAGGCCCTGCCTGGAAGGAGAAATCAGCAGCCAGCCTCCTCAGCATCGGGAGCTTCCCTGGTGGCTCAGCTGGTAAAGAATCTGCCCGCAATGTGAGAGACCTGGGTTCGATCCCTGGGTTGGAAAGATTCCCTGGAGAAGGCATAGGGCACCCACTCCAGTATTCTGCCCTGGAGAATTCCATGGACTGTGTAGTCCACGGGGTCACAAAGAGCCCTACACGACCAAGCAACTTTCACTTTCATCCACAGCATCGTTTTGCTTGTTTTCACACCAGCACAAGACAGTTTAAGTCAGAGCAGGAAAAACGCAGGGGTTTGTGTGCTGGGTCCATAAAGGTAGCTGGGAAGGACCTGGATTCTGGCTTCCTGTTCAGACGGGGTGTCCATCCAGTCCTCCGCCTTTGCAGGGGTCACACACCTTCCCCTTTCTGCAAAGTGTGCTTGCACCGCTGACCTTCTCCAGTCTGCTCCTGTCTCTCCAAAGGAAAGGAGGGAGGCAGATTACTGAGCAGTACAACCTGACCCGACATCTGGGGGTGCAGCCCCCAGACCGAGGCAGCCGCATGAAGGCAGCCAGGCCTTAGAGCCCCCAAGGGTCCCGGAGGCACCGAGCAACAGCCTTCATCCTCTCCCTCATCTTCAGACCTCTGATCAAGCTTCGTCTGCTCCAGACGTCACCCTGACCCCCCAGACCAAGCCAGCACCCCGTCATAAATTCTCAAAGCTGCCAAGCTTTTCCTTCAAAGCACACGTTACTTGAGGGAATTCTAAATCCACAGAATTATTTGGTCGTCTGACTCTGCCACTAGACGTCAGGCTGCATGACAGCAGCGAATGTGCCCGGCTGCCCGCTGCCTGTGGCCTGTGCCTAACACAGCGGCTGGCACATCGAAAAGCAGACGCTCAGGAAACCCTCGAATGAATGAATCGAGGGACTAGAGGCGATGGGAGGGGACTTCTGAAATATTTCATTGAGGTCCTGAGAATTAAACTTGCTCCAGTGTTCTTCCACGTTATCCCACAGTTATGTTAATAATAGATACCATTTCCAACCACACCAGTAATTATAGTAACCATTTACTGAGTTCCTACTGTATGCCATGTACACGGTTTATGTAATTCAGGAGGTTGTCTCATTTGATGAAGACAGCTGTGCCTGAACTAGACACTATTATTATTCCCATACCAAGGAGGAGAAAACTGAAGCTCTGAGGGGTTGGCTAAGTGTCTTGCCTGTGGCCAGACAGCAAGTGCCGGAGCAGGGATTTGACTGTTGCTGGGTCCTTTATGCATAAAACTGCACTTCATCCTCATGGAAACTCCAGGGGGAACTGAGGCTCAGAGAGGTTAAGAAACCCGCATGAAGTGACGCGGCTAGGAAGTCGCAGAGTCAGGCTGCAGACCAGGCTGATTCCAAAAGACCGCTCTCTTCAAGGCTTAACGGCAATTTGACTTTTGGAAAGTGACTGAATGAAGTTCAGGTGACTGAGCCAGCAGGGTGAATCAAAATGAGAAATCCGATTCCACCGAACAGAAGCTAGAACTTCCTGCTGAGGGGGCGGGCGCCCCACTCCAGCTCGGGGTGCCCGCACCCTCCCGCTGCCTCCGTCTCAGGAAACGGCCTGTCCTCTGAGCCCCCTCCTGCAGCCGCCGCCCCAGATGCGGCGTCTGGGACCGACGCCTAGGCAGCGGGGGCTTTCCGGGCCCTTCCCGGGGCGCGGCGGCGCCCGGCCCGCGCCGCTGGAAGCCCCTGGAAGGCTCGGGAAGCGGAGCGGCTCTCGAGGCCCAGCTGCGGGCGGAGCCGCGGAAGTCCCGGCGCTGCGGCGCGGGCCGGCCGGCCCGCCAGCTCGCGGAGCCCCGGCGCGAGGGGCCGGGGGCCTCCCGCGGGTTCGGAGCGCATTCCTCAGCCGCAGGGAACGCCGCTCTCCCGGGAGCGCTTCCTGTTGTGCACAAACCACCCGTATTAGAACCCGGCGGAGGCAAGAGACCCACGACGCCCGCAGCTGTCTGGGAAACGCCGGCCCCGGGCGGTCCCAGGCCGGCAGGGCCGGGCAGGCCCCGCCGCTCCTCCCCGCGGCCCTCCGCAGCCCGAGCCTCCCCGCGCAGCCCGCGCCTCCCCGCGCAGCCCGCGCCTCCCTCCGCAGCCCGCGCCTCCCCGCGCAGCCCGCGCCTCCCCGCGCAGCCCGCGGCCCGAGGCCCCGCGCTCTCCCCGCGCTCTGCACGCGCCTCCACGCCCACAGGCCCCAGGTGGCAGTCGGTCACAGCGCCTGCTGGATCCGGACCCTGCAGCGGCCGCTCCACAGACCACGGAGGAAACTCCGGAGACCCGGCCAGCAGCCAGGGCCCTCCTCGGTGACAGCGACCCCATTTACACGGACTCCGCTTCCGGGGCTGAAGCCAGCGTGGGCCCAACGCAAGATGTAAAAGGGCCCCAGGTGACTCCGGAACTAAGTACTGATTCTTTGAAAAATAAAAAAAATGATGCAAAAAAATCCACGATGAGCAAAATACCAAAACTTCACATAAAGATGAAAATTTAAAATTTCACCTGCACTTTCCGCGCTCGCCCCACGGCCTGCTCCTTGTCTCCCTCTGCTCCCCTCCAGCTCCTCTCTCTGTCTGCTCGGCTTTTTCACAGCAGGTGGTTCCGCTGATAAAGCGTCTGCCTGCGTGCGATGCGGGAGACCTGGGTCTGACCCCTGGGTCAGGAAGATCCCCTGAAGGAGGAAATGGCAACCCACTCGAGTATTCTTGCCTGGAGAATCCCATGGACAGAGGAACCTGGCGGGCTACAGTCCGTGGGGTCACAAAGAGTCGACCCGACTGAGGACTAAGCGACTAACGCTCTCACTTTCCTCACCATCTGATGTTCCATTCAGTTTATTTCTCTCCAGTTATTGCGCTAGAATCCAAGCTTCACAAGAGCAGGGCCTGATGTCTGTCTGTCCGTGGCCGAGTTCCAGAGCCTGGTATGTGGCACAGACTCAACTCCCATTGAGCTGAATCACTCCAGTCTAACTCGTGTGTACATCCTCACTATGCAAAGCAGGTAAGTGAAGGTTTTTATTTAGGATGAAACAATTATACGCATTCAAATTTATATAGTTACTGAGAAAGGCAGTCAGAGGAAATATTTGTTTGGCTTGAACATAAAAATTTGAAAACTGGTATTATGGATACTTGTGGCCATCAGATGACACCTTGCAGTATCTTTATTTCACTTTATATTTGCATTTTCTGTGATTCTACAAACTCAAGAGAATCTAGATTCATTAAGATAAGCAGTTGCTATCTGTAACTATTTAAAAACACACCCAGCCATTAAATGAGTGAATTATATGTCCAATAAGCTGTTAAACAAACTGAAACAAAATAGTTCTTCTTGTAAGTCTTATTTAGATAAATAGAGCTTTCCTTTGTTAAAAGAAATGGAAGGAGATGCTTCATCACAGCCTGGACAAAAAAATCTAATCTATCAACCTGAATGAAAGCTTTACATATTGATATTACCATTAAAATTTTTAAATTATAATTTAAAATACACTTCAGAATAGAAATTTGAATATTGAAACATTACACTGAACACTTGAAACTAATATAATCTTATATGTCAGTTATATCTAAATTTTTAAGAAAGGAATCCTTTCTTGTACCATAAATCCCCAGTCTTAGTACACACGGTTCACGGTTCATCCTCAGATTGTGGTCTTGTGTTTGTTTGCTTTGCTTTAATTTGACTGAACTGAACACCGGTCTCAATTTGATCTGGTAAGTCCTCAGTATCTGTTTTTAAGCTCTCTGATAAAAAGTTAAAAAAAATGCAATTTTTATGACTTAGAGTCATAAGTAAAAATAGTAATAGCTAACATGAATTAAACTCTCTGTTGTGCATGTGTTTGGATTTCCTCATTTAGCTATTACAACTCTGAGCAAGAAAGTGCTATTTTTATCAGCCCCATTTGACTGAAGAAGAAACTGAGGCTGCCAAGGAATGGAGAATAAGTTGTTGCTGTGGACCCTAGTTGGAAGGCTGAGAGCTGGCACTCCTGTCAGACTCCAGAGTCAGCTTGGCAGTGATCTGAGCTGCTGGGTGAAGAAAGGGCAGGACTGAGTGAGAAAGCGAGGCTGGGGCGTCAGTGGCCCTCAGCACAGGGGCAGAGCGAGAGGAGAGGAGCCTGCGAGCCCAGAGGACCGCGTGTGATCGGCCCGCAAGACAGTCTCTCACCCGAGGCGTCTCAGAGCCCTCGGTGACTTTGACAAGAAGAGGCCCTCAGGCAGGTTTCTCAGCTGCTGCACACGGTTCTGCGTTGCAGGGGGCTGCCCCAGGCCCTGCAGAATGCTCCGCAGCAGCCTCGGCCCCCATCTGCGAGACGCCCCCTCCCCTGGGTAGTGACAACCAAAAATGTTTCCAGACGCTGACACGGGTCTCCTGGGGAAAAAGTGCTCCTGGTTGGGAACTCCTGCTTTGCGAGTGGTGGGGGCAGAAGGCGTTGAAGTAATTAGGGGAGATAATGGGGGGGGCGAGAGCTAGAGTGGGGTGGGGGCTGCAGGTGGTGGGCAGGGCCAGGGAGACGCTTGCTGCTTTAAAACTCATATCCGTATATATGGGATATAGCTGTATCTGTATCAACGTATGCGTTCATGAGTGCTAAGTCACTTCAGTCACGTCCGGCTCTGTGTGACTCTGTGGACCGTAGCCCAGCAGTCTCCTCTGTCCACGGAATTCTCAGGCAGGAATCCTGGAGTGCACTGCCATGCCCTCCTCCAGGGATCTCCCCGACCCAGGGATCGAACTCACATCTCTTAAGTCTCCCGCACTGGCAGGTGGCTTCCTTACCACCTGGGAAGTCCCATATTAATGTATGTATAAATATACATTCATATACACACACACACATATATACATATATAAGGAAGTTTAAACTCATTATGTGTGTGTGTATATATATTTCTGTATACACATATGCATATATATATATAGGTTGATGGCATGGATCCAGGAGAGTGAAAATCTCTTCGTGGATGAAGGAGAGAGACAGAGGGAAACAGCAGATGTGATTTTCTGGGACAAACATAAAAGGAACAGGATCCAGATCGCAAGCTGCAGGGTTTGCCTTGGAAAGAGTAGAGCTGCTCCAGCGTTCGGAGCAGACAGAGGCCTGCTGCCCAAGCAGCCGTGGGGAGGTGTGTGCATTTGTGGGGGCAGAGGACGAGGGGAAGCAGCTCAAGGGAGGCAGAGAACATGCTGGGCGCGCTGTGAGCCCTTCTGCAGTCTGAGGCCAGGAATCTGAGATGAAGCCAGGCCGCATGGAGTCAGGATATTCTGCAGAAGTCTTCTGTGGGGGACAGCCCGGAGCGGGCAGGCGCAGGAACGGGGTGGTTCTTCCTCCACTGCAGGGAAGGCTGGGGGTGTCTGTGCACCTTCAGACCAAGAGCTCGGGCACGCAGCGGCTTCTCTTGCCCGGCTGCAGAGAAGTGGTTTATTTTGACTTGATTCAAGAATGCTTCAGTGAGCCAACTTTACGATTCGTGTGGCATTTGGAACCTCCCTAAGGTCTTAGGATGTTACTGCCTTGCCAGAGGGTGGGTGGTTTTCAACGTCCTGGTGGAAATGTTGTATCGTTGTGACAAGTGATATGAGCATCAGAAACACTGACTTTGGGGGATCCCAGGGTGACAGCCGACCAAGCTGCTGCCAAGAGGCGGCCTAGCATTTAACGAGGTTCTCAAATGCGAGTGTGCATTGGGATCTCTGCGAGGGCTTTGATTAGATGGCTGGGGACTTTCCTGGTGGTCCAGTGGTTAGGACTCCACAGTCCCTGCGCAGGGGCCCTGGGTTCGATCCCTGGTCAGGGAACCAGTTCCCACATGCCGCAGCTGAAGATCCTGTGTCCAGCAGCTAAGACTGGGGCAGCCAAAGAAACAGGTAAACAAGTATTTTAAAAACCCACAGATTACTGGGCCCACCTCCAGAGCTTCTGATTCCCTAGGCCCAGGGAGCTTGCATTTCTGAGCTTCCAGCCGGTGCGGAGACTGCTGGGCCAGGGTCATTCTTTGTGCCTGCTGGGCTTCCCCCGTGGCTCAACGGTAAGGGAGCCACCCGCCGATGCAGGAGACTCAGATGTGGGTTCAAACCCTGGGTCGGGAAGATTCCCCTGGAGAAGGAAATGGCGACCCACTCCAGTGTTCTTGCCTGGAGCATCCCAAGGACAGAGGAGCACGCAGTCCCGGGGGCCGCAGAGTCGGACAGGACTGAGCGCACGCACACACTGGTGGAGAAGACAGGCGTTGGTGTTGAACCTTTGCGTTAAATCCTGGCCCCATCCGGTTGCGGAAGCCTGGGCAGGTACGTCACTGCTCACGTGTAAAATGGGAACTGGGCTGCACACACTGAGAGCTTGTTTTGAAAAATGGAGAGAAATCAAGTCCAAGGCTCCAAGGAGGCCCTCGGGAAAGGCAAGCGGCAGCTATTTTTTTTTTATCAGCCTTCTGACACACCTCCACAACACATCAGACACCCAAGACAAGCCGAGACTGGGCCTCAGGAGTCGGAGAAGGTGACTGAATCGGTAATCTCTCCACCCTCTCTTCCTCCTCTTCTGAAAATCCAGGCACCAAAATAACCCCAAACACCCACCAATGACTCCCAAGGATGACATTTCCAAGTGGAGGAGATAACTGATCACTTTCACATTCTGTAATATTTTAAGTACATTATCTTTAAAATCTAGGTCAAGTGGGGAATGAACTCGGGTTGATAGGATGCTAGAGCTGAGAAGAGACTTCCAGACCGTCTCTTTTCCAGGTGAAGGTGAGGAACCCGAGCCCCTTAAGAGAGGAGCGCAAGTTGCGGCTGCGCCCGAAGCCGGTGGGCTGCGGAGCCCTGGGCTCGTCTCTGTGGCCTGAGCCCCCGGGAGAAGAGGGCAGAAGGCAGCCCGGCTCACACAGCCCAAACGCCGGGAGAGTCTTAGGCTTATCAGGGAAGGATGTGTGTTAAATTTGGAAATACTGAGGCCACACCCCATCGCCTCCCTCCTCAGTTCATTTTTCTCTTTCGTAGGTGAGAAGGCAGGCCAGCCCCTCGCAGTAGCGCCGCGCGGGGGCTGTGCGCGGGCACTCTCGATGCGGTTCTCTGGCATGTGGCTCTTAGTTCCCCAACCAGGGATCGAACCCCTGTCCCCTGCACGGGAAGGTGGATTCTTAGCCACTGGACCGCCAGGGACACCCCCTCCTCCCCGTTTTCTTTCATTCTCCTCTCACATTACACCCCGCACGCAGAAGGCACTTGTTTGGGGCCCACGAGAGAACAGAAGACTTTCACTTTTATTAAACTTTTATTAAACTTAAAAAGATGAACAAGCCAAAAACCTGTTTGCATTTGTCTTATTCCGTTTTCTCTGATCCCAAACAGCCAGTATTTTCAGAAACCTGTTATTTGCCAGGTGAGGTGAGGCGAGGTGAAGTCGCTCAGTCGTGTCTGACTCTTTGCGACCCCATGGACTGTAGCCTACCAGGCTCCTCCGTCTGTGGGATTCTCCAGGTAAGAATACTGGAGTGGGTTGCCATTTCAAGCATTCTTGAATTGCTGCTGTGGTTACAGAGACGGCTCTCTGCTGTCCACCAGCGAGCTCATACTGAGCATACCTAGTGCCCGGGGCCCCGGGCCACACGGGCCGTTCAGTGACCACAAGCTGGGTGCTCCCCCTGCCCTGGAGAATGTCCAAGCTGCCTTCTAAGTAATTACGTCTCTTCAGCAAGAGGACAGGCACGGTCAGGGTAAGACAGGCTGGAGCTGGCTCCTTCAGGCTTCCAGGAACTGACTGATCGGTTTTCAGGGATCTTGTGTGCCAGTGGCTAAAGGCCGCCATTACTAAAAGTAAATCGCATATACATGTCCCACTGTTTCTGTGCCCATTCGCCGGTCGGTGGACACATCTAGGTTGCCTCTGCGTCCTCGCTGCTGTGAAGAGTGCTGCAGTGAGCGCTGGGAGGGGGACTCCGGAGCGAGGGGCGCGTGCATCCCTGAGGCTGATTTGTGCTGATGTGCGGCAGAGGTGACACACTGCGGCAGAGCACTGTCCTCTGGTCACTGCACTTTGTTCTATTCGTCTAAATATTGCACAGTTATGATCTTTAAAAAATAAAATTACATATACTCACAATTAAACAGCTTACATCAAGTACAGAGGCGGTACCTAGTCAAACTTCATCCCTCCCTAGTCGTTTCATGGTGAAGACGTCTGCAGGTGCGAGGCCCTTTCTTTTCTATGTTAACACATGAGACCAGAAATTGTGAGTTAATCTCAGAGTGTGTCATGGGCAGCGTGCTCTGTGCCAGTCCAGAAATGTATCCGATTTTTGGAGGATGAGCTCAGTAAAATAGTCACTTGACTGCTGCTGCTGCTGCTGCTGCTAAGTTGCATCGGTCGTGTCCGACTCTGTGCGACCCCCATAGACGGAAGCCCACCGGGCTCCTCTGTCCCTGGGATTCTCCAGGCCCTTCCCTTCCCAGTGGGCCAGCTGGTTTCCCGGAAGGAGTAAGGAGGCAAAGTCCACCCGGTAAGCGGAGCTGTCAGCAGAGCCGGCCCCAGGCTGAAGCTGTGAGCTGTGATCCTGGTGGCTGAAGGATTCAGAGACATGAGCCAGAGGGAGTGCCCACCCCAGCAGAGCCCTCAGGGTGGAGAGCCAGAGCTCTCTGAGGGCAGACAGGATTCGCAGGGGGGCTGTGCTCAGTCCCCGGGCACGTCTGAGAAAGCCCAGAGCAGTGCGGGAGCACGGCCTGGACGCTGGCTGGCGGTCCCAGGGCAAGGGAGCAGGCTCGCTCTGCAGGGTCCGACAACGCCCTCTGCGCTGCTTCGCGGGCTCACCGTGCAGGTTAGCTGGAAGGCGTGCTGGAGACCTCGTCGTCTCAGTGTGCTCACCTCCCACCTACCAGCAAGTGGTAATGGGCTGTATTTATAAGTGTGTAGAAAGAACACAGGCCTCCCAGGCAGCACTGGTGGTAGAGAACCCACCTGCCAGTGCAGGAGATGTGAGACGCGGGTTCGATCCCGGGATCAGGAAGATCCCCTGGAGGAGGAGAAGGCAACCCACTCCAGTGTTCTTGCCTGGAGAATCCCGGGGACAGAGGAGCCTGGCGGCTACAGTCTATAGGGCCACAAAGAGTTGGGCACGACTGAGGCAACTTAGCGCGCACCAGCATATCGAGCATCTGAAATCCCCATCATGTCTCCGAGTTATGCCATTATCTCCGGATGGCACGGGTGAGGCTCCTGTGGGGCGGGCCCGAGTGGAGCAGAAGGACAGCCGTGCCTGTGGACACAGTGGCTCAGGCCAGGGTCTCGGGGCAGCAGCACTTTAGTTTGGGAGGCAGAGCCGGATCCTGCACCCGTGGGCCACTGGGACCCGAGGTTTGGGCTGCAGAGACAGTGAGACAGTGACTGTTCTAGGTTGTGAAGATAAGAGGGGGTGGGGCTTGCCTGGTGGTCCACTGGCTAAGAGTCTGCACCCCAACTCGGGGGGCCCCGGTTCGACCCCTGGTCAGAGAACTGGATCCTGCATGGCACCCTGAAGACCTCGGGCAGACAAATGAGAGATGAGTAGGGAAATTCCAAGAGAAAAAGAGAAGAGGACATGTATGGGGGAAACACAGGCCCAGATGAGAAGCTGGGGAGGGCAGTGTGAATAAGTGGGGTGGGGGTCCCACTGATGAGATCCAGAAAGGAAAGGGCCCAGCGTGTGAGGAAATGTCGGGGCACATTTGTTCCCCCCACCCCCTGCCCCGGTTCCTTCAGCCCTCAGTTTCTGCCATCTCCACACCCGCCCTTCCCACTCTACGAATAATTGCCAGGCTTTGTTCTTTGCCTTTATTCCCCAGCTGTTGCCATATTTCTGAACTGAATAAAGCCTCTCTTTTGAAATCCACAAAAGAAATTCATTGAACCTTGTGTATTTTTGATGAGAGGCTTGATTTCATTAGGAAAAAAAGATACTCCCTGGAGAAAGAAAGAGTGTGGAGTTCGTCTAACAGTCTGTTATCCTCATGCGGAGAGAGGGGCTGCGAGCCCACTCTTGCCTTGCCCCGAGGAGGGGAGGCTAGGCACGCTCAGCCCATGGGCCCTGAGAAGCAGCCCATCTTCTCTTCTCCCCACAGGAAACAGCATTTCCCACCTGGGCAGTGGTGGATGGATTGCTTAGGAAGGCAGGACCACCAGGGAATGACATCTGCTCTTGGCTGCTGAGAAGAGTGAGCACACGTACTGAGTGCTGTCAGGGCCAAGGCCATCCTGAAAGGACTGGAGGGGGTCTCGTGGAGCCATCGGGGACAGGAGGGGGACGGGAGG
>SJYQ01095227.1:36613-55839 GCA_006410935.1 Redunca redunca
AGCCTGGCTACAGTCCCTAGGGTCGCAAAGAGTCAGAAGTGACCCAGGGACTAAACAGCAGCATGCTCACTCGTAACACGGACGTCCCCTTCTAGGGCGTGTGCTTCAGTCCCATCAGCACTGTCCAGCTCCAGAACTCGTCATCACTCCAGATGAAAACGCTGGTTATTAAGAAGCACTCCACACACACACTGCTAAATATAAAGCAAGTGAACACCAAGGGCCGCACGCCTCGTGTAGGGGACTCTACCCGACGTCTTGAAATAACCTATCCTGGAAAAGAACCTGAGAAAGTAGATATGTGTGTATAACCAAATCACTTTGCTGTGCACTTGAAACTAACCCCGCATTGTAAGTCAACTATACTTCAACAGCAACAAAAAAGCACTTCCGTTCCCCTCCCCGTAGCCCCTGGCCAAGGCTGACCCGCGTCCAGTCTCTGCAGTCGCGCCCCTCCTGGCTCTCCCACGTGATGGGAGCGCGCTGCGGCCTTCGTGCCTGGCTTCTTTCGCTCAGCCTCCCACCTCGAGACCCCTCCTCTGGCAGCGTGTCCTTCCTTTTTATGGCTGAGTAATCTTCCATTGCACAGAGAGAGCACGTTTTGTTTATGGGCAGTTGCTGCTTTAAATTTCATCTACCCAAATGCAAACCCTGGCCTCTTTCCGCATTTCCAAACAACCCCAGTCACGGCCTCCTAGAGGAGCATTCACGTGGTTCACAGCATTCGGTGAAGGTTAGATCACGCACAGTAGATAAAGCGACCGAAGGCACCCAGCAATTAGTGCTCAATCGCACAGAGCCGGACACTACTGAAGTGACTTAGCAGCAGCAGCACGTTGCTAATATCATCATCACGACAGTACGAACTCCTCTAACCTCTTTCCTGTTGTATCCAGCCATTTGTTTTACAAAATACCTTAAATGCAATCAGGGCTTCACAGCAGCACAGAGAAGATGCCTGGGTTAGGTACTTGCAAGACTGTGTAGAACGCATACCCCAGAGGCTCCCAACCTGGGTGCCAGGAAGCCGTGGGGTCTCTGCTATAGCGTCACAGCCAGGAGCTCCTGAGCTGTACCTGCTGCAAGCATTCTCCAGCACTCAGTGGCCACTCACTCTCCCGAACATGTAGGCATGGCTGATTCTCAAATGTGTGCAGTTGTTGGAATGAACAAAAGGTTCAGTTCAGTCCTCAGTCATGTCTGACTCTTTGCAACCCCATGGACCGCAACACACCAGACCTCCCTGTCCATCACCAGATCCTGGAGTTTACTCAAACGCATGTCCATTGAGTTGGTGATGCCATCCAACCATCTCATCCTCTGTCATCCCCTTTTCCTCCCACCTTCGATCTTTCCCAGCATAAGAGTCTTTTCAAATGAGTCAGCTCTTCACATCAGGTGGCCAAACTATTGGAGTTTCAGCTTCAGCATCAGTCTTTCCAATGGATATTCAGAACTGATTTCCTTTAGGATGGACTGGTTGGATCTCCTTGCAGTCCAGGGGATTCTCAAGAGTCTTCTCCAACGCCACAGTTCAAAAGCATCAATTCTTTGGCGCTCAGCTTTCTTTATAGTCCAACTCTCACATCCATACATGACTACTGGAAAAACCATAGCTTTGACTAGACAGACATTTGTTGGAAAAGTAATGTCTCTGCTTTTTAATATGCTGTCTAGGTTGGTCATAAGTTTTCTTCCAAGGAGCAAGTGTCTTTTAATTTCATGGCTACAGTCACCATCTGCAGTGATTTTGGAGCCCCCAAAATAAAGTCTGTCACTGTTTTCATTGCTTCCTCATCTATTTCCCATGGAGTGATGGGACCGGATGCCATGATCTTAGTTTTCTGGATGTTGAGTTTTAAGCCAACTTTTTCACTCTCTTCTTTCACTCTCATCAAGAGGCGGAACAAAAGGTAGGTCATGCAAAAGCCTTTTCTCATCCTGTGTCTTGCCCTAACAGTCCTCAGCACATCACTCGCTTCATGTGGCAGTGTTCATAGTGGAGAAGATTAGAAACCATGGATGACAAAACCAGCAGAAGCCAAAGCGTTTCGTCTTGGTATGGAAGTCGAGCCGTTAACAAGAGTTTACTGGATTCATACCGTGAGTCTGGTCCTGTCCGAAGCACCACGATGGGGAGTAGGGACACGAATGCCAGAGGGCAGTTTCTGTAGCTGAGAAACTCCTGCATCTGGGAAGGTTAGACCCGTGGGCCAGCGTAATCGCAAAGAGTGTGTCCACACCCGGGCTTCCCTGGCGGTCCAGCGGCTGAGCCTGCTTTGCAGTGTATGGGACACTGGTTCTGTCCCTGGTTCTGGAAGATCCCACGTGCAATGGAGCAGCTAAGCACGTGTGCCAGAACTCCTGAGCCTGGGCGCTGCAGCAAGAGCAGCCGCCGCGGAGAAGACCCCGCAGTGCGCCTGGGGTAGCTCTCACTGGCCACAGCCAGAGAAAGCCCTCGGGCAGCAACAAGACCCCACTGCAGCCAAAACTGGCTAAATAATTAAATAAAATTATTTTAAAAAGTGTGTCCACATGAAATTGATCATTAAATTAGTCATATGGATAATAAGTGAAATCAAGGTGGACAGAAGTCCTCAGGAAAGCTTCAAGGAAGAGTCTGTCTTGAAGGATAGCAAGTTAGACAGGGGCAGGGGACTCCAGGCAGGTAGAGGCAGGAATGAATGATGACGGCCATCAACCTGCCTGGCAGCCAGGGTGCAGGCTCCCGCATTGCAGGCGGATTCTTTACCTGCTGAGCCAAAGGGAAGCCCTTAACTTGGGAGACGTGGTAGCTGGTCAGAGGACAGTGCGCCGGAGCTGCAAGGGCGCCTAATGCGGCCAAAGCCACTCAAGCTTCAGAGCCGAAGAGGGTTGCATGGAAGCTGTGTCCCAGGAAACTCAGCCTGGCTGAGGCCAGAGAGCCTGGAGGCCGGGGACCCGAGGGCATTTATTCCACACTGCAGCCACTACAGGGACCCTACCAAGGATGGAACAGAGGTCTAAACTGAGAGTGGCCTCCCACGACAGAAGCTGGGTGTCTTTATCTTCTGCCCTGGGAATGCAAATCTGAATTGTCCAGGCAGGCTGTGGACCTTTGCCAAGTTGCCAGAACTTTTTGCATGATTTCCAGGTTCAGGAAAAGGCCTCTGCCCTCTGGAAATGGACAAGTGGACTGGAAATTTACCAAGCCGGTTTAACAGATGTCTTCCCACGCTCAATACTCCTTAAAGCAAAAGCCCTTTGTGTGGTCAAGTCCACACTGGCCCCACCTTCCTCCCAGGCTTGTTTGGGGCAAAGGGTAGAAGACTAAGACGCTGGCTGGCTTAGCAAAGCCAGGGTCACTGGTGTAATTACGCCAGAGGGTGCAGCCACCAGGCTCACCTGGACCAGTCCCTGACAGCTCAGCTCCGTGACCCTGGAGGATGAGTGCACACCCTCAGCGCACACACTTCCTGGGATTCTGGTGAGGACAGCCTGGCTCCATCAGGAGGGCATGGGCACCTCCCGGGATCTCCCTCATGCCCGCTGTCCCTGAGGGCTGACCTGGGCGATTCCCCAGTGACCGCAGACGTGGTCTCGGGGCTGAGTCACCCCCCAGCACCCGCGGACTCTGCAGTCCACAGCCCTGCCGGTGGCTCCCTGTCTCTGAATTAGGACGGGGCTCCCCCAGAGCCCAGGCAGGGGCTGCCGCCCGACCCTCAGGACCTCCTCACCACCCTCGGCTCGGACGAGAAGCTTCCCAAGGAGTCCGGGAGGTAAGGTTCCAGAAAGGCAAGGCAGGTGGTAGCTCAGGAGATGGCAGCATCTGAAACGGAGGGCCGAGGCTTGGGGAGGACAGCGTGGTCTCCGCTGGCTCCTGCCCCTCAGCATCTGCAGTCATGGGAACCGGGGTCCAGAGGGAGTGAGTGGTCTTTCCCGGGACCCACGGCGCGGGCAGAACCAGTCTAGGTCCCGATCTTCGAGGTCCCCTACCCCCACAAGCGATTTCAGAAGGCGCTGGACGTAGAGCTTCCCTCTCCAAGCTGAGTGAGCGCGGTGCTCAGCGGGGAGGGAGGAAGAGCCTCTGGGGGCCCCCATCTCCACGGCCCCCCTGCACCCCACGGGGACTCCCAGCTTCACGCAGAGTCCCCGGGTTACACCTGTCGCCCCCCTCAGTTCCCACGATGGGGTGTCATTCACCGGGGGTGGGGGCAGCCCTGGAGATGAGGGGTTCGGAGGCGGGGGTCCCAGAGTGCACGTGGCCTTGGATGAGGAGCCCCCTGCCTGGGTGTGTGCCCACATGCGCATGTCTGGGCTCTGGGGGCTGAGGTCCACTGTGACCACGGTGACCCAGCGGAGCAGGCCTGCCCCCCATCCCTGGCAGCCCTCCCCTGCACGCTGGAGGCGCGGTCTGTCTCCGAGGGCTCTGCCCCAAGTGTCCACGTGCCCCGAGGCCCTGCCTGCTGGCCACAGCGGGGGCACAAACCCCTGGGGCTCCAGCTCCCCTGGTTTTCTCTGGAGTGGCAGAGTCACCGCGGCTCCCAGGGACCCACAAGGCGCTGGGGTTGTGGGCTTGTTGTGGAAGGAGACGCCCCCGAAGGGAAGAAATGCACCCTAAAAGCAGTGGGGTGGGGCTCAGAAGGAGGCCAGACCATCATTTTATGAAGCGCCTGCCCACCCCACGGGGTCGCAAAGAGCCGGACACGCCTGAGCGAGTGAACTGGACCGAACCGCCCGAGGCAGCTGGGCCACGACGCCCGACGGCGCCTCTGTGCCTTTCGTGGATCTTTGCTGGGAAGTCCTCGTGGGGAGGGCCTCTGTTCCCGGCTTTGCTGGAGCCCTGGAGCTGGGGCAGCGCTCGGCACACACGCACAGCTCTCGCGGCGTTACCGGCAGCTCCCGGCGGGGCCTGGCCTTTCTGGCTTCTCGCTCACCGTCTCCTCCCAGGCCCCTTGTTTGCCCAGCTCCTCCTCGTCCTTGGAAGCCAGTCAGCGGTCCCCTCTACCCAGGTCGCCCCCTTGGACCCCCGGGCTGGGTCAGAGGCTCCGTCGAGCTGGCAGGAGGTGCGGGCCTCACTGCAGGTACAGGCCCCCCCACAATGGGCAGGGGGCGTCAGCAGGCCAGCGCAGATGCATAAACACTTTCTGAAGGGATGAAGACGATTTTGTAAGCAACGTTCCAGGCACAGATCAGATGAATGAGACACCAACCAAGTCCCTTGAACTTCTTTGGGGTGAAAAGGACCCCTGAAAAGGACTCAGGTAACAAGACCGGCTTGCATTAACACTCGCAAACTGCTGGAGCCCCTCAGCGCCTCTGACTTTCAAAGGTGGCTCCCAGGAACTGCAGCCCCCTCTTGCTATGGCCCTGTGCTGGACCCTGGGACCCATCCTGCCCCTCGTCATGGGGAACTGAAGGAAGCCTCAGTTCATGACTTGTTTAAAAAACGTTTACTGAGGGGGACTTCCCTGGTGACCCAGTGGTTAAAAACCCACTTTGCAATGCAGGGGACATGGGTTCAGTCCCTGTTGGGGAACTAAGCTCTCACAGGCCACGGAGAACTGAGCCCAGGTGCTGCGGCCCCCGAGCCTGCACTGCACCGCTGGGGGGTCCACACGGAGCACGGGAGACCACGCGCGCGGCAGCTGACGCCCGGCGCAGCCAAGTAGACGCTGCAGGACCTTCACTGAATTTTACAAACTGAATGTCTGTGCCCTACCTCACCCCCGGATTCATAAGCTGGAGACAGTGCTGCGGGGAAATAGCCAGGAGGGTGGGCCCTGGTCTGACGGGATTAGCGTCCTCACAAGAGAGCTTTCGGCCTCTCTCTCCAGCGTGCGGGGCACAGCAGACAGAGGCCTCTGCAAGCCAGGAGGAGAGCCCCCGCCCCGGCCCAGACCCGCTGGCACGCTGGTCTCAGACTTCCAGCTCCAGAACAGCGAGGAATCAACGTCGGGGATTTTGGCTGCACCGCACGGCAGGTGGGCTCTCAGTTCCCCGACGCGGACAGAGCCAGCGGCCCCGCGCGGGAAGGAAACGCGGGCTCGGAGCCCCCGGGACCGCCAGGGGAACCCAGGAGAGAAGGTCTGTCGCTTAGGCCGGCTGGGGTGGCGCTCCGCGGCGGCAGCCTGGGCTGCGGGGGCTCGGCGTGCCTCGCCTCCTGCGCCCCACGGTCTGGCGGGAGCTGGACCGGGGCGTGAGCGTCAGCGCTGTGCGCGCCCCGGGCTTCGGGCTTCGGGCGGGCAGCTCGCTCTGCGCGGAGGCGGGAGGGCCGGGCCGCGGCGCGGAGGCGGGAGGGCCGGGAGGGCCGGGAGGGCCGGGAGCCGGGAGGGCCGGGCCGCGGCGCGCAGCGGCCTTTGACCGCCCGTGGAGAGGACTGGAGGTCGGGAAGGCGCGAACCCGCGGGGAGACGCGGAGGAGGGTGATCTGCGCCCGTCCGGGAGAGAGATCAGCTCACGCCTCTCGCCTTTCAAAGGCCGCTCCCTCCCCTCCTCCATAAACAGCATCTCGGGCCCTCCCTACATAGTACTTTTGGAAACATGAAGAGTTTCGAGGATGGAACAGAGGAGACCTGGTGGGGAAACCACTGCTTTGCTTTCAGTCTGAGCTTCCCCGCTCTCACCCCCACTTCCAAGGCAACTCCAGGGGCGCCCCTTCTCTTCCACCACGCGGAAACCCGCCCGTGCGTTTGCAGCGAGGGCAGTGAAGGCGGGTCATAAGTGGGGGGCGGCAGGGCGCGGCGTGGCAGGGACCCTTGGCACCGGACAGCGCGGAGGTGCTGCAGGCGCCTCGGGAGCGAACGCGGGGCCGTGCGGGGCGCAGAGGCAGAGGCGGCTGCAGCCGGGGCGGGGCGGCGGGCTGGCCCTGAGGGTAGGGGCGCGGGCCTGGCGCTCGCCCTGCACGTGTCTTCCGCTCCGTGCACGCGTGTGGCGGACGCAAGCCTCGTGCGGTGACGGCGTGAGCGTGCACGCGCGGCCCCCGGAGGAGGCCCTCGCCCGTCCTGCTCCTCGCGCGGAGGTTTGGTCGAAGGCGCGGACGGGACGTGCAAGGCCTGCAGACCTTCTCAGAGAGGCACAGCCGTCCCTCTAGCCGGTCCACGGAAGGCCTGCGCTGGGGTCAGGGAACACGCACTTGCCGCAGAAACGAGCGCAGGAGGAAGCGCCGGAGGAGCGACTCCGCACCCGTGGCGGAGCTGCCCTGGGCGGCGGGACCGAGCTTCTTCCCCGCCCGCGTTACTTCCCTGCGCTCGCCGGTGTTCCTCAGGGAACTCGCTGTGCTTTGAAGACCAAACCCGAAGGCCCCAAAGGCTGAAAACCCCAGAGCTTCAGTGTGGCCCGGGGCTCGCTGGCTTGGGGCCGTCACCCCTCCAGGGTGTGGGTGACCTCCTTTCCTAACAGCTGCTGCTCGAATCCTAGCTGCCGAGGCCGATCTAGTGTTTTCAGAAAGAGGCGTCTGCTTCTTGGCAGAAAGGCACATTGACCGTCTCAGGGAATGAATGGATGAAAAGGGTTGTCAGAGAAGAGGACTCGGAGGAAGAGACCCGCGGGGCTGGTGCGGGGGCTGGTGGGAGACAGGGCAAGCTGTTTCATTCTCCCCACTGCGGCCTCGCCATAAAAAGCCAGGCTCTAAAACACTTGTTTTCATGTTCAGGATAAAAGCAGACAACCAAGTCCCTTGGGAGTAAATGTAGGTCAGCGTTATGAAATTCAGTTTTCAAGGGGAACTGAATTTAATTGCTCATTAGCATATCCTTCAAGTAGCTTTTATTCACATTGATATTACCTTTAAAATTAATTAAAACAAAATAGCTCAGTGTTTCAAGGCTCGTCAATGTTTACTGTAACCAGAAAGGCACCAGAAACGGGCTCTGTTTGGCAGGATGTTATGAAAACGAAATTCATTTTACTCTGCCCTCCGTAATTCCCCAGCCCCGGGGGGTCACCCTGGCCCTGTGGCCCGGTGCGTGGCCTCCTCCCTGCCTGCAGCCTTGCTGGCTCAGGCGCCTGCAAAGCCCCAGGCTACTCTCCTGCTCCCCTGCTTTTCCCTCAACGCTGCCTTTCCCTGGAGTGCCTCCTCCATCCCTTGCCTCCTCACCTTTCAATCTTAGCCCAAGTATCGCCCTCCCTACCCCTCCCAGTACAGGGACTTGCCTGGCTTTGCCTCCATCAGGTTCTAAACCTAAAAAGGCTGACTGCGAAAGAATGGATGCTTTCAAACTGTGTGCTGGAGAAGACTCTTGAGAGTCCCTTGGACAGCAAGGAGATCAAACCAGTCCGTCCTAAAGGGCACCGACCCTGAATGTTTATTGGAAGCACTGATGCCGCAGCGCCAGTACTTTGGCACCGGAAGAGCTGCCTCGTTGGAAAAGCCTCTGATGCTGGGAAAGATTGGGGGCAGGAGGAGAAGGGGATGGCAGAGGTGAGATGGCTGGGTGGCATCATTGACTCGATGGACATGAGTTTGAGTGAACTCTGGGAGCTGGTGATGGACAGGGAGGCCTGGCGTGCCTCCCTGCGTCCATGGGTCGCGGAGTCGGACACAACTGAGCCACTCGGCACGGCACAGCAGTCACTTTTATTTTCCATCCGACTGGATTGCCAGTATCCCTTGGACATTTTCTGGTTTCTCCTGAAAGGTTTTATGGAAAGTAGAACAAGCAGGAATCAAGAAGATCTGGGTTCAAATGTGGATTCCCTCACTTTACAGTTGTGTGCTTTTGGGCAACTGATTTAATCTCTCTGGCTCAATTTCCCTAGCTGGATGTAAACTGGTTTTCAAGTCTCAACATGCTAGCGGCAGAGACGGAGTCGCCAGTTTCCCTAGTGTTCTTTCCTCCCTTCTCGAATAGGCCCTTGTTGTTGCCGTTCAATCTCTAAGTTGTATCTGACTCTGCGACCCCATGGACTGCAGCACGCCAGGCCTCCCTGTCCATCACCAACTCCCGGAGTTCACCCAGACTCGTGCCCATCGAGTCGGTGAAGCCATCCAGCCATCTCACCCTCTGCTGTCCCCTTCTCCTCCTGTCTTCAATCTTTCCCAGCATCAGGGTCTTTTCCAGTGAGCTGGCTCCTTGCATCAGGTGGTCAAAGTATTTCCTATCAAAACTTCCCTCCGCAGCTTCTGGGGTCATGCTGCCCCCGCCCCATCGTCTAGCCAGGCACCATGGCCTCTCGCTGATGCCCCGGGTCCGGATCCCACCCGTGATCAGAGCGGTTTGCTCAGTCGTCTGGGTGACTTGGGAGGGAGATCGCCTTGTCCCGTCCACAGTTCACTGTTAGCGTGGCGCCAAATCCATCCACGTCTGGCCCCATACGGAAGAGTGTTTCTGGTAAAACGAATCCTCTCGCCTCCACCCCGTAGAGTTCAGGGAGGACATCACTGGGGGCTGAGCCAGAAAACGCCTCAAGGCTCCAGCCAGGAGACCAGCGTCAGAACTGCTCAGCTTCTCGGATGACCCTGACATTCTTATCAGGGAAATCTCTTTGTGCCTGGCTGGGCTGCTGCTGCTCCTGGGATCTGCACTCCCGAAGGCTCTTTAGCTGGCCCTGAAAACAGTCCTCTGTTGAGACGATCCAGCCCATTAACTCTGATTTGCGGTAAGACCGTCTCCCTCCTCTGGCCCCACGACAAGTCCCAGGGTCAAGAATAAAAGCAATGACTCAACTCAACTTTCGTTTGCATTAAAGGACGTCTTAAGCTCACGGAACTCGGCTTCCACTGACACGTAGAGCTGAGTTCCTCCTGGATTTCTGTCCATGGTGACCTGGCTCTTCTCACTCGAGATGACGGTGGTCAACGGGGACAACATCCCCACGTGCAGCCTTCTCGGAAAGCGTGCACCAGGGGCTTCTGGGATTTCCCCAAGTGCAAGTGTGCGAGGGTTAGGCAGAGTCTGCGGCATCCACTTCCCCTCGAAGGTGGCAGCCGTGTCTGCCGCTGTGAACAGCCGGCCCTGCACAGCTGTGCCGCAAGGCTCAAAGTCACGTTCGCGTCTGGCTTTGCCCTGGGAGAAGGGGGTAAGCCCTCGGTCCAGGTTAGTACCACCACATCTGTGCCGTTACCATTCCCTAGTGAAAATCAGTCTGCAAATACACTCATAATCGCTGCACAATCCTACATCATAAAACATGATTTATTTAACCATTCTATTGTTAAGCAAATACGTCCTTTTCAAAGGGTTTGCTCTTATAAAAATTGCTTCTGTCGTATTTGCACAGGAACCTTTGAACCATTCAGTATGAAATGTACACAGGAATCAGGAAACAGTGACAAAGCCGACCCTGCCTGGGAGGAGGCCGTAACCCCTCAACCGAAAGAAACTTAGAGGTCCCTGCTCTTCTGGCAGCTCAGTTGCATTAGAACTTGGTGTAAGCTCAACGCCACAGCTCTCCATCCAGCAGCTTCCCAAAAGACCGAAAGGCCTAAAGGGGGTTTTTCTGACCAGCGCATAAATGGAGTTCCTGAAAACTAACGAGGGTCCATGTCTTCTGGAAGTGTTTCCTCAGGTCATCCTGGGAGGATGGTGGAGTCCGGATAGAGTCGTCCTCACACACCCAGGCTCACCTCCTTTCTTAACATTCCTTGATATTTTAAGTGTCTTGTTATTTAAATGTGTTTAATGAAACAAAATAAACTGCAATCCATTGCATCAGATGGACTGACATCAACCCCGAAAGGACTGGCAGGCAACTTCACCACAGAGTAACCTTGGGATATTTCTAAGGCTTTTCCGGTCCCCACTTGGTACCCACTATTCAAATACATCCTTAATTTCTCCAGCAGAGGCGATAGTTTATTTGCAATTACAATGCCACCCCCTCTGCACGTTACTTCACTTGGGTCTTGGAACAATATGAAGTACAAGCAACTATCTTCGGTATCTCAGTTGTATAGAGGCAGAAGCTCTGGGTCAGTGACGTTGAATGGTTTCTGGGCCTCGTCCCGGCTCCAGGAAGGCCTCTGGCTGAGCCTGCCCCTTGTCACTAGTCCTCGGGGTTGGGGAACTTGACCCCGCATGCCCGTATCGCGGGTTCACGGACCTTTCTGCCGTGCTGTGTGTGGGCTCTGTCATCCAGAGGGAGGAAGATTCCTTTGAGCAAAATGACTCGAGAGAAGAAACGGAGAGAAAGTAGCTGGCTGGGCTCTGGCAGAGGCCACGGGGCTGTGGGCGCTGAGAGGAGTGGGAGCTGCGGCTGGGCCGGCCCCCGGAGCACCGGGCTCGGAGGAGGCCCAGCGCCCGCGAGCCGTGAGGCGGCCCTGCGGCGGGCCCGGGGCTGTCGCTGCTGCCCCTTCCAGACGCTGTTTCAGGTTTCCTCTCCACGTGCGATGTCGGTCACTGCAGCTGGTCTGCAGTCAAGCTGAGCTATTTGCCATTTTGCCTCATCACCCAATAAAACCTATCACTCAATGATCTGAATTTTGATGTTTCTTGGAAAATTGGAAGGCGAGGCTAAGGCTGGCGAGAATGCTTGTGTGGCAGCAACTGGCCGCGGCTGAGGAGTGCCTGTCACCTTGAACGAGGTGTGGGTCCCCCTCCGCCCCCCCAGCTTCATTTCTCTAGCTTATGTTAAGCATTTGAGCTGGGAACCTTCGAAGAAACGAATATGCTCCTCAGATACTATAAGCACTTCAAAGCGAACACATCTGTCGTGTCTGTTGACAAACAGGCCCAGGTTTCTCATCCTCCTTCTTTCCTTTAAATACTTACCCAGCTGCACAGGGTCTTCTTGCGGCCTGTGGGATCAAGTTCCCCGGCCAGGGATGGAACCCAGGTCCCCTGCGCGGGGAGCTCGGAGTCTTAGCTGCTGGACCACCAGGGACGGTCCTCTCTTCCTTCCCGATCGACCCTAACCGCCCAGCTGCTAGGATGCTGTTGCGAGTGCAGGGCCCTCGGCTTTGGATTCCAGAGAGGGTTTGAGTCCAAGCTCTGCGTTCATTGGCTCTGTGACACCAGGGAAGAAGGCAGGGTCTGGATGCGGGCAACAGACCACGGAGGCGCAGCAGGCTCGGGCTGCAGTCTCGAGTGCACACAGAGGGACGCGGGCGGGGAGGCTGGCCTTCCCATGAATGTCGGCGAAGCTCCGGTGCGGCACCGCAGGTGGCAGAGGGTGTGAGACCCGGGCGGTCAGCTGAGAGTCTGCGTGTGGAACACGGTCCTGCCCATCTCACCCCACCCCTCAGGCGAGGTCTCTAGCACACCCAGGAAAGTAGTCAGACTCCACTCTCAAAAAAAAAAGGACCTCCCTGGTGGTCCAGTGGTTGGGAATCTGCCCACTAATGCAGGAGACGGAGGTCCGATCCCTCGTCCGGGAAGATCCCACAGGCCTGAGGGCAGCAGACTGCACCACAACCACGGGGCCTACGCCCTGGAGCCGGGCTCTGCAAAGAGCAGCCCGCGCTGCACAGGCCCAGCACAGCCGTGAGTAAAAGCAAGCATCAACAAAGAGTGTCCGCAGAGCGGGGGCTTCAGCGCAACCTAGCACTCCGGGCTCCCAGGCGCCGAAGCCGTCCTTCCAGTCAGCCAGCCCAAGCACACAGAACTCCCAGCTGTTCTTCTGGGCTTAATTTTTAATTAGAGATAGACAGTGAAGACTCTCTGGGCATTTCAAGACAAGAATTACAATAAAAGAGAGAGACTAAAGTAAACAGGGGGAAAAAAAAAACCCAGGCCTGGAGGAAATAGTGATTTTGAGGAAGAGAACCCAAAGTAAAAGCAAACTAAATGCAAACGGTCCAGTTAATTTGTTCAGAAAGACTCAAGAAGCGATTTCATCCATAAAGAAGAACAGGGCGCTCTGCAAAGCGCACAGGACAAGCTCTTCTGAGGCGAAAACACAGAGTCATAAAAGGACCCACAAAAAGTCTGGAAGATAAAAAAATTACGGCACTCTGTCGGAAAGTAGAACCAAAAGCAAAGAAATTTTTAAAAAGTAGAAAATAAGATGCAGAAAATAGGGAAGTTTTAACATCCAATTAATAGACATAGAAAGAGGGAGGAAGAAGTCTCCGTGGCGAGGACAGTGTCCGGGAAGCCCCACCAGAGTCGCGCAGCACTGAGGGCCACGCAGCTCCGGACAGTGCGTCCTCTGAGGGTAAAGGCAGAGTCTGAAAAAAAGACCCACCCAGTCACACAGTCTGATTTTAAATACCAAAGAAAAAGAGAACAATGAAAAAAACTTGCAATTAAAAAAAGTAATTGATAGAGCAGTGAAAACAATAATGAAAATAAAATAGACTTCTCCTTAGCAGCACTGACTGTTAGAAGGGAAGAGTGTGGGGGAGTCCCTGGTGGTCCAGTGGCATGACTCCACGCTTCCACCGTCGAGGGTCTGGGCTCAATCCCTGGCTGGGGAACTAGGGTCCCATAAGCCACACCGTTCAGGGCAAAAAGCATGAAAGAGGCAAGAGTGTGATGCCTTCAGTAATCTGGAAGAAAACGATTTTCAGCCTACAGTGTTGTCCCAGCCAAACTGGCATCCCAGTGGGGGTGTGGAATACAGATCTTTTGGGACAAACAGGGCCCAGAAAACTGACCCCTCGCACATCATTTCTTAGGAAGGTACAGGAAGTGAACTGCAAGAAAAGAAAGGTATCATCTAAGAAATGGGGGAACGTGGATCTTGGAGAGCCTGGAAACCCACGGAGGCAGCCATGGAGGAAAATCCCATCCCATCTGCCATGCTGTCTGCTGCAGGAGGATATCCGGCCTCAGAGGGGAGGGCTTAAAGCTCAACAGAATACCTGCTTGGATGAAATCGCTGGGGGAAAATGAGCCATGGTAAAGAAAAATGTAACGAGATGAAAGAGAGGCAAATAGAAAATTCAGGGGAAAAAACTGCATCATAAAAGCAGGATACAGGATGCTTGGGGCTGGTGCACCGGGATGATCCAGAGAGATGATATGGGGTGGGAGGTGGAGGGGAGTTCAGGATTGGGAACTCATGTACACCCGTGGCGGATTCATGTCAATGTATGGCAAAACCAATACAGTATTGTGAAGTGAAATGAAGTCACTCAGTCGTGTCCGACTCTTTTCGACTCCATGGACGGTAATCTACCAGGCTCCGTGGTCCATGGGATTTTCCAGGCAAGAATACTGGAGTGGGTTGCCATTTCCTTCTCCAGGGGATCTCTTCCCAACCCAGGGATCGAACCCGGGTCTCCTGCATTGCAGACAGACGCTTTACCGTCTGAGCCACTAGGGAAGCCCATTGTAAAGTAAAATAAAGTAAAAATAAAAATTAAAAAAAAAAGCAAGGGCAAGCTTCATAAACATGCTACTTCTTCAGAGAACAATATGTACTGAGTCGCAATTTAAATGCTATTAAGTGATTTTCATTTTTTTTAGGATTGGTTTGTGGGAGAGTTAGTTGTAATTAAGAGTAGAACGTATCTGTTCTTATCCTTAAAAGAGCAGATGGCAGAAGTTGGGAGGTAGATGTGGAAGTGAAGTGTAGAGATGCTGTGACCTTCATCTTAGAAAGTGAGCAGTCAGGAGACACAACCCTGGTTAATGGAGCAGGAAATAAAGGCCTAACACTGCAGCACAGGTAACCTACAAAAAAACAAAGGAGTCACATAACTGTGTAAAGAGAAGGGGGATCCTGGTGAAAATGATCTGCTGCTGCTGCTGCTAAGTCGCTCCAGTCGTGTCCAACTCTGTGTGACCCCATAGATGGGATCGCAGCCCACCAGGCTCCCCCATCCCGGGGATTCTCCAGGCAAGAACACTGGAGTGGGTTGCCATTGCCTTCTCCAATGCATGAAAGTGAAAAGTGAAAGTGAAGTCGCTCAGTCATGTCCGACTCTTTGTGACCCCATGGACTGCAGCCCACCAGGCTCCTCTGTCCATGGGANTGTCCGACTCTTTGTGACCCCATGGACTGCAGCCCACCAGGCTCCTCTGTCCATGGGATTTTCCAGGCAAGAGTACTGGAGTGGGGTGCCATTGCCTTCTCCGGAAAATGACCTAAATCTGTATTTATCATAAGAATAAAAATAACATATGAAACCAATCATAGTGACACAAGCGTATTGTTTACAGCTATAGAGATAACCCCAGAAGAAGTATCTAAAAGAGCCTAGATGATTGCTTCCAAGGGATGGAACTGGGAGAAAAAGACTGCGTGGGGCGGGGTATTTTCTAGTTCCTGTCTCCCTGGCCTCGCACCACGTTGCTCTCCTGCCCACTACCCTGTGTGTTCCTAACCCCTCCCCTTCACCTCCAGCTTCCTCAGACTTGTCTATTTATTCATGTAAAACCAAATGTTTGTTTGTTGTTTTCAAGTCAACTGGTGCAAAAGGCATGATCTGATCCAATGCCTCCACAAGCATCTAACCCCAAACTGGAGCCTTCCGGCCTCGGACACGACGGCCCGTTTCTCAGCTCATGTGGGGCTTCCAGAGGCCCTCTGAGCTCTGCAGATGCGAAGGCAGGCCCTGCGTCAGAGTGAGCGCGGCGCGGCACGGATGGGGCTGAGGAGGGGACTCTGGCTCTGCACGTCTGGCCAGACGCGCGCTGCTTCTATTTGTCTAGCTTTCTCTTTTTAGCAGGAAGTACAGCTGCTCCGGGTTCCCCGGGTGGCTCAGTGGTAGGGAATCCCTCTGCCAAGGCAGGACATGCAGGTTCAGTCCCTGTCGGGAAGATCCCCTGGAGGAGGAACTGGTAACCCGCTCCAGTATTCTCGTGCGGAAAATCCCATGGACAGAGGAGCCAGGCGGGCTACGGTCCACGGCGTCACAGAGTCAGATTTGACTGAGCATGCACCAGACACAGACGTAGCTGCTTTACACAGCTGTGTTGGTTTCGGCTGCACAGCAAACTGAATCAGCTGTAAGTATATACATACACACCCCCTTCCTTTTGGACCGCTCTCCCACCCCGCACCCCCGATTCCATCCACCCAGGCCTCTGCTGAGCACCAGCTGAGCTCCCTGCAGGTTCCGAGCGATGTTCTATGCGAGGCAGTGCACGCCAGCTTCTCTCTGCCTGGGAAACAGACGACCACAGGCCTGCAGCAGTTGCTCTCTCATGGTTCTGCAGGGCAGCACTTGCCAGGTCACATGGGTCAGGTCTCACGGTTCTGCAGGGCAGCACTTGCCAGGTCACACGGGTCAGGGTCTCACGGTTCTGCAGGGCAGCACTTGCCAGGTCACACGGGTCAGGGTCTCACGGTTCTGCAGGGCAGCACTTGCCAGGTCACATGGGTCAGGGTCTCACAAGGCTGGAATCAAGGCACAGGCCAAGCTGGGCTTCTGCCCGGCGCTCCGACCAAACACCCACTCCAGAGTTCATCCACACCACGGGCAGAGCTCAGGTCCTTGCAGTCCTAGGGCCAAGGGCCTGCTTTTCTTGGTCGTGGTTGGCAAGGGTTGCTATCAGCTCTGGGAGGCTGACTCAAGGCCGGGCCTTTTCAGGTGCCACCTCCATCTTAAAGCCAGCTTCAGGGTATCTATTGGCATGAAGCCTTTCCGTGCTTTGAATCTTGTCTCTTCTGCTACCAGCTAGAGAACACTCCCAGCATTTCCGTGCTCACACCACTAGGTTAGGCCCACCCTGCTCATCTCCCAGAGTTAAAGTCGACTGCTTAGTAACCGTAATCACACCTGTGAAACCCTCTCTTGCATGTAACATACCCAACCACAGGAGTCACGCCTGAGGACAAAGGCCAGGGGCCGTTTCCTGCTCTGCCACACTGCTCGGAGAGTGACTATTACTTTTATATGTCATGTGTTTTCTGATAAAAATAATGCAAAAGTACAAAGAGGAAGTTTTCTTTTTTAAAAACACATGCCCCAAATCTCACTTCCTAGAAACAGCCATCAACATTTGGAATATATTATCTCAACGGGTTTGTGTGCTCAGAATTGGAGGAGAGAGAACAACAGACAGCAGGGTTCATTCTGCAAATTACTGTTAAGTGAAATGATGAAAATTAATTTTCTAAAAAAAAACCTGAAATAAAATTGAAGGAACAGCTGAACTTCGGCTAAATGTTTCTGTACCACAAACATTCTTGAAGTATCCCCTTGAAAGATGATAAGAAACATTAATATAAGAATCACCAAGAAGTTGGAATCACTCTTGCTTAAAAGGCTACAGTTCACGCATTCCATTTTTTAGAGTGACTATTTCCTTGCCATTACAGATGAGTGAACTTACATACTTATAAGTTCTACTGCCTTTTGTCCCAACATCCACATTTTTGTTAGGTATATAGTTATTTTCACACTGTAAGAGTTTGGAAAATTTACATTTTTCTCTTAACCTTCAACCCCATAGCTGTTGAAACAACTCCACGTTTAAAACCATTCAAAACTCACCTTCAGCAGTTTTTCTCTTTCCTCAGTTCTTGATTTGTTTTGATTCATTTTTCAGTTAACTGGGTTTAAGTATAAAGAACTTTCAAGAATGTGCAAAGCCTGAGTTTTCAATGTGCAAGAATGACTGCCAATAGCCTTTATACCTAAAGGACGACTGGGCAGAACACAAAGTTCGTGGGTCACATCCTTACGCTCTTGACTTTTGCAGACTTGCTTTGTCGTCATTCCGCAGGTGCTGCTTCCGGTGCGTGCGGCCGCTGGTCGCTCGGGGACACGGTGTGAACTGTCTACGTGCTGACCCAGCTCTTCCCTCCAGTTACGTTTCTTCTATTGCACCATTTATTCTGAGTGCTTCTCCAGGCATGCCGATTACTCACAGACTGGGTCTCCACTGTTTACTTCCTGTAGCCATCACGGTTCTGAATAATGTTAAAACATTTCTCTGTCCTTTTTCATATTGTTCTACTGTTTTACTTGTTCATTTTATTTTCGGTTGATTCCACTCTTTCTTGAGTTCTGCCACTTGGTTTTATCCTCTTTTGTTGCTATACAATTCCTTATTTGTACCTCAGAACCTGCTCTTTGGGACGTCTAAAAAAGTCTGCAATTTCTCCAGTGAGATGGAGAATTACTTGTTAAAGAAGAGCACGGCCTGCAGTGTGGGAAACGCAGCTTCGATCCCTGTGTTGGGAAGATCCCCGGAGAAAGAAGTGGTCATCCATCCCAGGACTCCTGCCTGGGAAATTCTGTGGGCAGAGTAGCCTGGTGGGCTACAGTCCATGGGGTCACAGAGAGTTGGACACGACCGAGTGACTAACACTTCTCAGTAGCATGGGAAGAGGTAGACGAAGGCAACAGAGACGCTTGGTAGCTTTACTTTGGTGTGATTCCAAGTCTGTTCACTTCCTATCCATAAAGAATGTCTCGGGTTCTCAGGTTAGGGAGCTGAAGAGCTTCCTGAGACCCTCAGCAGGGCCCTCTTCATCTAGACCCTCGGCAACGATCTCGCAGCTCCCTCTCCTCCGGCTTCACCTTCTGGCCTCCAGGAGATTTCTTCGGCTTGGAGGCCAGGTCACGTATAATAGAAATAAGTAAATGTCACCCTGGTTTCTCCTCAATGTCGACCTTCTATGCTATCACCCTGTTTTTGTTCCTGTAAGAACACTACCTGTTTATTCTGGGGCCCCTCGATCTTGTTGAAAGAAAAGAAAGACAGTGAAGTCGCTCAGTCGTGTCCGACTCTTTGCAACCCCATGGACTACAGCCTGCCAGACTCCTCCGTCCACCGGATCTTGTCACTCAAATCTAAATCTCAGTCATTTGGGAACCACTTCTCAATGTTCACCTCATCTGCATAGCACCTCTGTTACAATAAACATTCTCTTTTGAACCAGTTCCCAATTCTCACTTATTTAAAATGGAAGCGTATCATTGCCATAAATGAAAAGCCCCATCGCTGGCTGTAAATAGGAAGTAACTGTTGTAAGGCAATGGAGACACAGCAAAGACAGTAAGCTCTAGCCAGATACACGTGTCTGAGGCCTGTATTTTTCTAGTTAGAAAGAGAGATTAGTATAAATGAGAAATGTTAAAGGCCATTGGCACCAAATCAAGACTGTCTTCTTGATGTAATCACAAGTGAAAACTAGCTCCAAATGGATCACTTTCTCATTACACTATTTGATATAATTAAAGGACTCTCCATGTATCACGTAGACTTACCTCCTGTTCCCCCAGTAACAGGAGATCCCCCTGGCCTTCGGGAAATCCCACTCCAATTCAAGGATCAGTGATTTGGCCCCCTGGGAGTACGACACCAACATCTAAGAAATGTGTTTCTGGCTCAAGGCTGGGGGCAGTGTACTCTGGCTCTCCACATTTCAGCAATTTCAGTGCAGAGTTTTACAGTGTTTGGCAGGCAC
>SJYQ01095230.1:9528-64699 GCA_006410935.1 Redunca redunca
TGAGAGTTGGACCGTGAAGAAGGCTGAGCGCCAAAGAATTGATGCTTTTGAACTGTGGTGTTGGAGAAGACTCTTGAGAGTTCCTTGGACTGCAAGGAGATCCAACCAATTCATTCTAAAGGAGATCAGCCCTGGGTGTTCTTTGGAAGAATGATGCTAAAGCTGAAACTCCAGTACTTTGGCCACCTCATGCAAAGAGTTGACTCATTGGAAAAGATTCTGATGCTGGGAGGGATTGGGGGCAAGAGGAAAAGGGGACGACAGAGGATGAGATGGCTGGATGGCATCACCAACTTGATGGACATGAGTTTGAGTGAACTCCAGGAGTTGGTGATGAACAGGGAGGCCTGGCGTGCTGCAATTCATGGGGTCGCAAAGAGTCGGACATGACTAAGTGACTGAACTGAACTGAACTGAACACATATCTTGGAGGAACGCATGGCAACCCACTCCAATGTTCTTGCCTGAAGAATCCCATGGACAGAGAAGCTTGGCAGGCTATAGTCCACGGGGTTGCAAAGAGCTGGATACGGCTGAAGCGAAGTAGCATGCATGCATACACATATCTATCAATATTTCTACACGCATCAATCTAAATCTATATTTGGCTAAACGTTAATTCACACTGATGTCTCCAGCTCTAATCCAGGGCCACTGGATGCTTCTAGCTACCTCCCTTCTAGCAACCTCTCACTCCAGTAGTGAGAAACTCGTCTCCACCAGCCAGCATCCATGGATTAACTAATATCAGTGTGTGCAGAATTGTTAATTCTTTGGTCCACTGCAAAAGAAAAAAGTACTATGCTTACATAAAGTTTCTTTTATTTTTAGTCCTGCAGTCTCCATCCATCCATTCCAAAGTTACTTAGGTCAGCCTATCCCTTCCCCCTTCAGTGAGGTTATTTCATATACTTATGATACTGTTAGATTCTTTTGTCAATCTATATTCCATCTTGGGATCCCTTGACCACTTAAAAAAATTTTTTTTTTAATTTGCAAACATTAAAGTTCACTTTTCTGCTTGTAAAGTTCTATGAGTTTTAATAAATGCATAGTGTCAGGTATCTATTACCATTACATTATCATACAGCATAGTTTCACTCCCCTTAAAATTCTCTTGTGTTTCACCTACCCAGCCCTCCTTTTCCCTCAGACCCATGGAAACCACTGATTTAATGCTTTAGCCTTTTTCAGATGTCATATAGATACAATGATATCATATGTATTATACCCTTTAGACTATATTCCTTCACTGAGCAACGTACACTTAAGACTCATGTATGTTTTTCATGGCTTAGTAGCTCATTTCTTTTTCTCACTAAATAATACCTTATTGTGTAGATGTACTATGGGTTGTTCACTCACCACTGAAGGGCATCTTACATGCTTCCAGTTTTTTGGTGATTCTGAACAAAGCTAATATCAACACTCACATGAAGATTTTTGTGGGATTATAGTTTTTCAAATATCCTAGAAGCATGGGTGTTGGACATATGGTAAGACTATGTATAGCTTTGTAAGAAATTCAGGTCCATTTTTGTTCAGAAGAAGACTATACTTCTATGTATTTAGCATAAAACAAACAGTTGTGATAGGATTTATGACCAATTTTATTTATGTTTTTATTCATTGTAATATTTTTTCCAAGATGTTTTGAGGTAATTCAAGCGAGCAGTACATTTCTAATCAGGGAAAAATTCATTTAAAAAGTACAGTTAAGTAAGAGAGTAACAGGAGGGAACCAAATGCAATGGCTCCACGTTGTTTCATCTTGTTTCACTAGACCCCCAGCTCCTGGCCAGCGGGGATGCTCTGATGTGAGCGTACACACTGTGAGTGTGAAGGCACCACATGGACTGTAAGGCATCTCACTGTAATGAGATTCTCTATTCTTTGCCTGCAGGTCTACGTAACTCAGGCTCAGAAGGAAAGGAACCCTGGTCAGCATTTGGGAGACTCAGATTCCCATCACTGTGCCTGCACTCTACTTCTAATAAGGAACCTTCTGTCTTGTTCCTATTTTTTTTTTTTTAATTTTTAAAAATTGAAATGTAGTTGATTTATAATGTTTTGTTAGTTTTAGGTATATGGGAAAGTTATTCAGATAATTAATATATGTGTGTACATATTATGTACACATATATATGAGAAGTGAAGTTGCTCAGTTGTGTACGACTCCTTGTAATCCCATTGACTGCAGCCTACCAGGCTCCTCTATCCATGCCATTTTCCAGGCAAGAGTACTAGAGTAGGTTGTCATTTCCTTCTCCAGGGGATCTTCCCAACCTGGGGATCGAACCTAGGTCTCCCGTATTGCAGGCAGATGCTTTACCCTCTGAGCCACCAGGGAAGCCCACGCACACACATATTTATACCTTTTTAGATACTTTTCCCTTATAGTTGTTATGAGATACTGAATATAGTTCTCTGTGCTATACAGAGGTCCTGTTGCCTATCTGTTTTACACATAGTAGTGTGTATATTTTAATCCTAAATCTTAATTTATCCCTCCCCAACTTTCCCCTTTAGTAACTGTAGGTTTGTATTCTGTCCGTGAGTGAGTTTCCGTTTTGTAAATAAGTTCATTTTTACCAAGTTTTTAGATTCCATAGATAGGCGATGTCGAGTGATATTTGTCTCTCTTCTGCCTTGTTTCTGAGACCAACCTTTAAACCTCATCTTCTAGTTTTAGTCACCAGATTCCTGTCTTGCTTCTGGTTGAAGTGCCCTCAACTGTACAAATCCATAATGTATTTAAAAAAAAAAAAAAGGTTTGCCTCCAGTCAAGCATGCCCTCAAATGATCTAGTTATGAGCAGAAGTTTGTCAGTAAATGAAAATATGCAGTATAACATCACACTCTGACATGAACAAAAAAATGAAGCCAGCTCATTAAGTTTTAGAAAATATATCTGTCATTATCAGTTATTTTAATTTTCAAAGAAGGAGGAAATTTGGCATCTATTATCATACAGAGTAAATAAATCAGATGCATTGTGAACATGAAGCAGGTGGTAACAATGGCATCGTCTTGTATCTATTATAATGTTGACAGGCCAAACAATGCATTCTCTCCTTGACAAAGAAGATGCATGAGTTTGTTATTCCTGGTTGTTTATTTCTATCTTTTCCGAACAACAGGTATAGGTGAGTCCTATATCTCTGTTAATATTAAGTATTAATTACAAAGTCTATCAGAAGAGACACTACTCAAAGCCCGGACTCCTGGAAACATTATCACGGTTTCTTTGGGTACGCTCACCTCTAGGGCATATATTATTAATTTTGGGTGAAGCTACCTCACTGAGTTCGCCAACCGAGGAGTGAAACTTATATGCTTTGGTTTTATTTTTAGCATCACAGGGGAGATAAGAAAGAAATGCAAACAACCTGCAGAAAAGACACATGCCTGTGTTCTTGTTCTAGATACCGTCATCGGTGCGAGCTGTAGGGGGGCCTCTCACTTGTCACTCATTTCCTCCTGCTCCACTATTGTGTCTGGACCCTTTGAGTAAAAAATGCCCATTCTAAAACAGTGAGACAAATAAATCCAATGTCTAAAACGACCATGTGGATTAAACAGAATCAGGGTTTGAAGAGGGCATCTTTTCATTCTGTATTTAAAAATCATGGTATGGTTCTTGGAAAAGAGGCCAAAATTTTAAATAGAAAAGTACAGTTTGTTGTACTTCCCAAAGTTAAACAAGGAAGGTTTTAAAGGATAAATCAGAAGCTATGCTTTACTGGGCAGAGAAGGTCAAGACAACACTTTGCATCCAAGGAAGGCATATTTAAAAACGATCACATTTTGCAACAATGCTGGGAAAAGGGAAGTTATTATCAACACCCTCAATCTTCAAATCAGGTGAGCAGAGGTCTGTTCTATTTATTCTGTAGCTGCAAACTGGCTAGAGAATGTGGCTATCTGTAAACCAGAAATTAAAGTGCTGGTTTATTTAAAAAATAGCCAACACACATTAGCTACCCAATAAACACTTCACAATGCGCTCCATCAGTCTCCTAATCCACTCACTCACTATTCATGTCACGTCCCTGTGCTTGGCTCATATGATTCCTTCTGCTCGAAACCCCTTTCCCCTCCTCATATATCAGTGAAAACTGCTTTCATTCAAGATCCTGCTGCAATGCCAGCTCTCTGTGAATCTCCTCAGATCTCCCAACCAGGGTCCACTGTTCCACTCCCATTTTCCCAGAAGACTTCATTAGGGCTTCTATTAGAGACTTGGTGTATGTGTCTGTCGCCCCTTGAGCTTCCCGAGTTATATCAGTACCTCATTAACTATTTTTTCCATCAGCACCCAGATAATATCTAGCTGACAGTAAGAACTGAGTACATCAAAATAGGAATTTATCCAAGAGATATGTTGTAAAAAACTAAAAATAGAGTTAACATAAATCCTATAATCCCACTACTGGGCATATACCTGGACAAAGCTATAATTCAAAAAGATACATGCACGCCAATGTTCATAGCAGCACTATTCACAATAGCCAAGTCATGGAAGCAACCTAAATGTCCAATGACAGATGAAGGGATAAAGATGTGGTACATACATACAGTGGAATATTACTGAGCCATAAAAAAGAACGAAATGATGCCATTTGCAGCACCACGGATGGACCTAGAGAAAATAATACTAAGTGAAGCAAACCAGAGAAATATAAATATATGATATCACTTGATATTATATAAATTATAAAAAAATATATAAATTCTTTAAAAAATGACACAAATGAACTTATTTACAGAACAAAAATAGACTTACAGGCATAGAAAACAATTGTATAGGCTGCCAAAGGAAAGGGAGAGTGAGGAATAAATCTAAAGTCTGGGATTAATGTATACACACTATTTATAAAACAGGTAAACCATAACGGCCTTCTGTACAGTACAGGGAAATATATTCAATATCTTATAATAACTTATAATGCAAAAAAGTCTGAAAAAAATATGTCTGTACAACTGAATCACTTTTCTGTACACTTGAAACTAACACAACATTGTAAATGAACTATATTTCAATTTAAAAGCTGGTTATAAAAAACGTGGTATGTTGTACCAGACCCCTAACACCATTTTTACCTGCCTATGATGGTCAGGTCAGTGTATTAATTTGGGAAAGAAGAAAAGCTATTTGAAAGAGGGTTTCAGTCATGTTCTGCTATGCTTAGCTGTTGGAATGACAATAGTAGCTGCTCCAGAAACCACCTTCAGTTCATGGGTTTCTATATCTCTTGGGTACAGGTATCCCTTGCTTTTTCAAAGTTTGCTTTATACCACTTTGCCTTTATAAAAGAACTACGTTAGTACCTGTTTTGGATGCTGAAAGAAATCCGAAGAGGATTTTTGTTATTAGGGGAAAAGGAGAAAATAGGAAAAGAACATTTAGCATTTGTTTTGCTCGAGTTTTGTTAGAAAGGCAGTGGGTCCCCCATATAGTGAGAGTGGCACCACCAAGCTCCTTTCCTGGGAACTACACTCAGCATCTCAGCATGAAGCTGCTGTAGTTTTGAACCGTGTCTGTGAATATCTGTGCTGTATCTCAATTTATTGTGTGCCTCCATTAGCAAGATGTGTCCTAAGGTAACTGCTTTTTCCCTTTACACCATTCCAGCTTACAGGCTTCATAGCAGCACTACTTGAAGATAGCAGGAGGAAATGGTACACTTTAATACTGCCCTTTCTTTATGAGAGAACAAAGTGTACTATGATGATATAGGGCTTCCCCGGTGGCTCAGAGGGTAAAAAGTCCACCTGCAATGCAGGAGACCCAGGTTCAGTCCCTGGGTAGGGAAGATCCCCTGAAGAAGGGAATGGCTGCTACTGCTGCTGCTGCTGCTAAGTCGCTTCAGTCGTGTCCGACTCTGTGCGACCCCACAGACGGCAGCCCACCAGGCTCCGCCATCCCTGGGATTCTCCAGGCAAGAACACTGGAGTGCGTTGCCATTTCCTACCACTCCAGTATTCTTGCCTGGAGAATTCCTTGGACAGAGGAGCCTAGCGGGCTATAGTCCATGGGGTCACAAGGAGTCAGACACAACTGATAAACTAACACACACACACACACACACACACAATAATATGTCTTTCTTCAAGGGGAATAGGTATTAACTCTTACTTGGAACCAGAAGAATGCTGTTTGTTAACTTGTTTCCACCTGAAGTAGCAACTAATCTCAGAAATAAATCCAGGTGTCCTTTTAAGTAGGGACAACAACAATCACTATAATTTGTGTTGGACTTTATGTTTACAAAGCACTTTGTGGGCCTTCCTTTGTTCTCATAATATTCTGTTCCTTAATCAGGAACTTTGCTTCTTTTCAACACTTAAATCTTAGAAGGTCAATTTAACAAATCCCTCATCCTTTCTACTCCCATTCTACTCTAAAGTAAATTAACCACAGTGCCAGGAGAATCTTTAGGACCCTGAATGTGCCTGGCTCAAGTAACACAAAAATACTAGTTGGACAAAGGATGATTTCTAAGATCAGCGAAGAGACAGCATTCTGCTTTCCCATTCCCTCTGTGTCACAACACACGAAAGAGGATGGACTCCCCAGAACTGATGTTCACGTGAGAGGTTATTCCCTTTAGAAACGTTGGAGGTCTTGATGCCGTCTCTTGTTATCTGGAGGAACATGAGGCTGGTGTCAATGTCACAGGCCTGAGAGAACAGGAAGTGAGAATGAGACCACTCACTGAGCTAGAAGCTGGGAATCTTTGGGGATGAGTATTGTGCTAAAGCAACACTTCTGAGGCTGCTTGAGGGTGAGGTCTCTCTTGTTTAAATCAGATGCTCTCAGGACCACCCCCTATCTTCACTCTGGTTTGGGAACCAGGACTCCTTCAAGTCCAATGCCCCACCTTCACAACCCATTCCAGCCCCAGCCTGAGCTCAAATCCAACAGGCACCTTGAAGGAAGGAGGGGAAAGGGCGGGTGGGGTGGAAGGGGAAGAGAGGTGCTTTGTAAAGCTTGACTCTATGTCTGTAATACTAGCTTGACTCTTGTCAGTTTATTTTGCCTTATTCTCAAGAGTGCTAGGAATGTTTAAATGACTTGGGAGATTGGTTCAATTCAGTCGTGGTCTTTTGCATTATTTGGTTTCCAAAAATAATTACTTGACCTTCCATTTGAGACAAGCACTCAAAAGATAAACAGTTATTCCTAAGATCACCAAGAACAACCTTTAAACAGAAAAGTCAGTTTGCTATTATATTAGCTGCTCTACAGAGTCATGGGATAAGTAAACATCGTATTTGTTAAAAATACGACTTTAAATCAACTCTTTGAGGGTTCCCAATTATGAGAGTGTCTAGATGAGAACTATATATTTTATTGTGCTTCTCAGGTGGCTCAGAGGTAAAGAATCTGCCTGCTAATGCAGGAGATGCAAGAGATGCAGGTTCAATCCCTGGGTTGGGAAGATCCCCTGGAGTAGGAAATGGCAATCCATTCCAGTATTCTTGCCTGGAAAATCCCATGGACAGAGGAGCATGGTGGGCTACCATCCATGTGGTCACAAAACAGTCAGAGACTACTTATTGAGGCAAAGTTTACAATGTTCATTCACATGCTTTTTGTTCCTCACAGGCGTAGAGTGACAGTGGTCTTCAGCACTTAGTTTTCTTATTGACCGATAGGTACTGAAGAAACTGCAGACTGCTCTGGTTTGCTTCAGGCTGTCAATCATCCCAATGCTTTGGAGAACAGCAGCCTCCTCCAGGGGACTGCTCCAACCATGGCATATTCTGTGGGTCAGGGCCACTCCCCAATTCTCACCAGCCGAATGCCAGTGCTCCAAAGAAAGCTCTGGTAGGTTTCTGGAACATTTCCTCTTATCAAAGATGTCTCCTAACCTCCGGGCCTTCATTCCTGCCACCGGATGTCCTGACGTTTACTGGAAATGTAGGGCACTGGAGACAAGTATAGAAGCTCTAACAACTTAACAGGCAAGAAGAGGGCCCACCTAAAACTTGATTCCATTCTCCTTTTCCACTAAAGCCTATTAGAATGCTCTATTTTTTATCTTGCCACTTGATTGTACTCAGGAATTGGTGACTTAGAATTGTCACCAATGTTTCAACTCAGTCTTTAATTCTATGGATAAGACTGAGATCAAAATTTACCCACCCATGACGTGCCATTTGATAGAAAAGAGTGTTCTTATGTATACAAAGATATCTGGAATTAGTGAGTCTAAAACTGTTATACATATAAATCTAGGAAATACATACCAAGACTCCAAACCCAACCTCCCCCCAAAAACCCTGAAAAACCAGCATCAAATGGTTGAATGCAGAGTTCAAAAGAATAGCAAGGAGGGATAAGAAAGCCTTCCTCAAACATCAATGCAAAGAAATAAGGGGGAAAATACAACGGGAAAGACTAGAGGTCTCTAAGAAAATTAGAGATACCAAGGGAACATTTCATGCAAAGATGGGCATGATAAAGGACAGGAATGGTATGGACCTAACAGAAGCAGAAGATTTAAGAAGAGGTGGCAACAACACACAGAAGAGCTATACAAAACAGATCTTCAGGATCCAGATAACCATGATGGTGTGGTCACTCACCTAGAGCCAGACATCCTGGAATGCGAAGTCAAGTGGGCCTTACTTAGGAAGCATCACTACGAACAAAGCTAGTGGCAGCGATGGAATTCTAGTTGAGCTATTTCAAATCTTAAAAGATGATGCTGTGAAAGTGCTACACTCAATATGCCAACAGATTTGGAAAACTCAGCAGTGGCCACAGGACTGGAAAAGGTCAGTTTTCATTTCAACCCCAAAGAAAGGTATGCCAAAGAATGTTCAAACTACTGCACAATTGCACTCATCTCACACACTAGTAAAGTAATGCTCAAAATTCTCCAAGCCAGGTTTCAACAGTATGTGAACTGTGAACTCCAGATGTTCAAGCTGGATTTAGAAAAGGCAGAGGAACCAGAGATCAAATTGCCAATATCCGCTGGATCATTGAAAAAGCAATAGCATTCTAGAAAAACATCTACTGCTTTATTGACTATGCCAAAGCCTTTGACTGTGCGGATCACAACAAATTGTGGAAAATTCTTAAAGAGATGGGAATACCAGACCACCTGACCTGCCTCCTGAGAAATCTGTATGCAGGTCAAGAAGCAACAGTTAGAACTGGACCTGGAACAACGGACTGGTTCCAAATTGAGAAAGGAGCACATCAAGGCTGTACATTGTCACCCTGCTTACTTAACTTATATGCAAAATGCCGGGTTGGATGAAGCACAAGCTGGAATCAAGATATCATGGTCATCTGGAGATATATCGATAACCTCAGATATGCAGATGACACCACTTTTATGGCAGAAAGCGAAAAAGAACTAAAGAGCCTCTTGATGAAAGTGAAAGAGGAGAGTGAAAAAGTTAGCTTAAAACTCAATATTCAGAAAACTAAGATCATGGCATCTGGTCCAATCACTTCAGGGTAAATAAATGGGGAAACAATGGAAACAGTGACAGACTTTACTTTGGGGGGGGGCTCCAAAATCACTGTAGATGGTGACTGCAGTCATGAAATTAAAAGACAGTTGCTCCTTGGAAGAAAAGTTATGACCAATTCAGATAGCATATTAAAAAGCAGAGGCATTACTCTGCCAGCAAAGGTCTGCCTAGTGAAAGCTGTGGTTTTTCCATTATGGATGTGAGAGTTGGACTATAAAGAAAGCTGAGCACCGAAGAACTGATGCTTGATTGCAAGGAGATCTAACCAGTCCATCCTAAAAGAAATCAGTACTGAATATTCATTGGAAGGACTGATGCTGAAGTTGAAACTCCAATACTTTGGCCACCTGATGCGAAGAACTGACTCATTTGAAAAGACCATGATGCCGGGGAAGCTTGAAGGCAGGAGGAGAAGGGGACGATATGGATGAGATGGTTGGATGGCATCACTGACTCGATGGACATGAGTCTTAACAAGCTCCGGGACATGGTGAAGGATAGGGAAGCTTGGTGTGCTACAGTCCTTGGGGTCACAAAGAGTCAGACATGATTGAGTGACTGAACAATAACAATTTTCTTTTAAAAACTAAAATATTAAATAGAAAGATAAAAACCCCCTTTTCCAACACGCCCAATCCTTTCTCATTCTTCCCATCCAATCCAGCTCCACTGTTGACAACAGGTAACAGTGGTGTTTTCTATGCCAGAAACTGTGCTAAGAGATTATTGGAATATCTTACTTAAATGTTCACAACTTCCTGCTAAAGTGGGTTCAGTTATTATCCCTATTTTATAGAGGAGGATACTGAGCCTGGCCATACTTATATCCCCTATTAATTCAGAGGCCCACTAATAGTAGTTAGGGACATATCCACGCAGGTTTTTCTATGGATCCCTATACATTTATGAGCACTTATAGAAAATGTAGAGTGTTGCTATTGTACTTCACTTAAAAAAAAAAAGTGTACAGTACCATATTATACATATCCAATTTACCATTTGTATTTCTCCCTGACAGTTCATAAGTTCTAACTCATTCTTTTAAATTGCTGTCTAATGTACTACAGCTTTGGGCTTCCCAGGTGACACAGTGGTAAAGAATCTGCCTTTTAATACAGGAGATGCAAGACATGCAGGTTTGAACCCTGGGTTGGGAAGATCCCCTGGAGAAGGAAATGGCAACCCATTCCAGTATTCTTGCCTGGGAAATCTCATGGACAGAGGAGCCTGGTGGGCTACAGTCCACGGGGTCACAAAGAGTAGGACATGACTAAGCATGTGTGAATACGTACTACACCTGAAGTATTCTTCTAGGGATAATATGAAAGTTATTTACAATTTTTCACTAATAAAAATGATGCAGTGAAAGTCTTATGCAAGCTTTCTTATTCACAAGGGCAGCTACTTGGGTGGCTATCAAGATATGGAAGTGCTGCGTGATGCTGAGCGCATGTTTAAGTTTGAATAGGTACAGCTAACTTGTCCTCTAAGATGTTTACCACTAGTACGTGAATAAATACTTTCCTACAGCCACGCCAAAATCTGATACTATCAATCTCAAAGTTTTTCCAAGCTAAGGAATCGTTTTAGTATGCATTCCCCTCATTACAATACAAATTGTATTAGGCTACACCATCTGGGCTGGTAATTCAGTGATAAAGTAAGCTAAAGTAGGGCAATATAAAAAAATGTATATATACATTAAGCATGCTCTTTGCTTTAAAATACACAGTTGTGTATTTCCCCTCCCAGCTTCTGATATACGAACAAAGTTTCTCAAGTAAGGGATCACTGTCAGGGGCCATACATATACTTTCTGCATTAGCCACACACTTAGAATGTACATCGAAGACTCCATGGTTTGGTATCTTAAGTGAAGTGAGAATGTAAAAGCCTTGTGAAATACGCTGAGTGCAGAATTTAATTTAATTTAGCCACAAGTTTTTAGTAATGTACCTTCATCAAGATTTTCTAAAGCATTTAATTTAAAAAAAATTTTTAGAGCTCTAATAGAGCTCTAATTTTTATAAAAAGAGCTCTCTTTCCACACTTGTGTTTCATTGGTTTACGAATTACTTAGCTGAATTACATAATTACAATGACATTCAACCAGTATAAACAGGTTTGAAAAGCATCACATTGGCTCTTGGAAAGCACATATTTAACTCAGAGAGCAAAAGCACAGAGGCGTCCTAGAGAGTAGCCCAGCAGCCATCCAGTGAGCCCACTCTGGATTGAAGTCAGCATTTTTCAGAGTCTTCTAATGCAGCAAGTTGGGTACGGGAGTAAGTAGTCTACTAGTGATGTGGAACATCTTTTGATATGTTATTGCCTAATATCCACTACTGTGAACCATCTGTTCATTTAGCTATTTTTCTAGTGGATTAACTTTTTCTTAATTATTTACAAGTTTTCTTTAGAAATCTCTGTACTAGTCCTTTGTCTTTTATGTCATAAATATTTTCTCCCAGACTGTTGCTAACCTATTAACTACTTTTTTTTGTAGTTAGACTTTCATACAAAGTACTTAATTTTGATCTAATGAAATAAACTATTTTTCTTTCTTCATAGCTTTTACTTTCTATGTTTTTAGAAAGCCCCCTATTCTAAACATATTCACCTATGTTCTCCTCTAATACTTCAATAATTTCATAACTCCCAGATTCCAGATGAGGAACTTGAAGTTCAGAAGACTCAGATATTTGACCAAAATTCTAAAGCTAGAAATAACCTAGGATCCATATTGATATATGTTTATATATAATCTCTGAAGCCAATGTTACTACTTTATACCACTTTCCTGAAGAAGGAATTAAAATCTGAGAGAACTAAAGTGAAATGCATGGGTGCTCAACAATGGTGAAAAGTGCATGAATGCACATCTTTGTACTGATTACATAAAGTACGGATAAATAAATGATTCATCATCAGCTACAGAAAACTTGCATGATCTCTGCCATCCGTAGAAAATGTGGTCAAAGTGCCCAAGTGACCTGGAAATCTAAATAGTATTGAGCAACTACTAGTACAAATGAATAGTTGGACCTAGAGGTCCAATGACTCTTATTCATATATTCCCCTATCCACTGAAGCAAACAAAAATATACTGAATATCTAACATGTCCCTGGCGACAAATTCCACACACTCATGGGTGTGGACTTTGCTAGACTCCTTTGCATGCATATTCTGAAAGTTCCTAAATCTTTGCTAGCTCAAAACCAACCTCTACATTTGCAAGGTACCTCGAATTGTGGTCATTGAGGTCACATTGCCTTCTATCTGCTACCAGAAAGTGAGCTCCTTAGGATGAGATTTACATCATGTGCCTCTGAAGCCCCCAAATCACAGTGCTTATAAGACCCTGGTAGCAGTACAGGTGCTCTGTGACTGCCCTTATGACACTGTCATACGTGTGAAGGCTTCCCTTTCTGTCTTGTGGACCATATCTGATCTTTCAAGGGTGAACAAGAATGAGTAATGAATAATGAAAGAAAATACTTTGTATTTCATCAAACACAGTCTTCCTAGTAATTTTATCATTTCCTTGAGGTCACCAGTTCTTCTCATCACCACTGGTCGTCTTTCCAGATATCACAGTCTTGCTATTATCATTATCTCTTGATTCTTCTGCCTTCTTTTAATGCTGGCAATGAGCTGTCAAATTCTGTTGCTTCTATTACAGCCTTGTTAAATCTTTTCTATTCTCTCTGTCACCACCTTGGTTCAGGCACATTATCTCTTGCAAAAACTATTATGAATGATCTCCCACACTGATCCATATTATACCTGCTGAAGTCACATAACTTTCCTGAATCATAATCTCATGTGGCCAATCTCTTCCTTCAAACCTTCAAAGGCTCCCATGAATCCATTGAATTATTCTGGATCTCTTAACCGGACGTCAAAGCTTTATGTATGACCCTATCTACATTTGATTCTAATTCACCACTCCTCATCTACTGACGCCTTCTTCCTGCCTCTTCCCACTCCCTAGTCAAGTAGGACAATGTGCTTTTTATTAAATACATCTTGTATCTTCCATCTCTGTTACTTCCACCTGGGGCACTCTTCCTCATTCTATCCTTTGAGGCCCATTTCAAAGGCCAGCTCTTTCATGAAGTAGGTCCTGATACCACACAGACAAGATAGCTGCCTCCTTGGATATCAGCAGGTCTTTGTGTTGCCTTTTTCGAGTCAGTCTTGTTTTATTTATCTAACCCTGCTTTATTTATACTGATTTGGTACTTACCTTGTTAATTGCAGTACAAGGTCCTCGTGGTGAGGGTCAGTGGTTTCCTTATTTTTGTGATTGTTTGAAGAGTTTGGTACAGAGCCTTGTACACAGAGGCACTCAATAAGCTACTGGTCGACCTGAACATTCCTCTCAACTTTACTGTAATCTCCTTAAGAAAATGACCTTAAGGACACAGTATCTCTCAATACATGTAAGGGGCCTTGTGCATAGCAGGTACTCAAAACTTAATTCATTTAAGTAATTTCATAGTTCCAGAGCAAGAGATTTCAAAAACACACGTAACATTGGCATTAACCTAAAATATCACTTAATCACCTCTCACCTGTCCCAGACACTGCACTCAAAATTTTATAACAGTCATCTTGTGTAATCCTGCCAAGAACACCGTGAAGCACTGTCTTTTCCCTCAATGGATGGGCAGAGATTTACAGAAGTGAAGTGACTGGATTCTGCAACGAGTCAGTGGCAGAGCTGAAATTTGAACCAAAGCAATTTCTGCTTCCAGAGCCCACGGTTGTCACCATCATGCCATATGCCTTGGTTATGTTTGCCAACTCCCTTAGTTTCAACAATTTGGGTAAACAAAAAAATTTTTTAAAAATACTTCAAGCTACATCTTAAAATCATTCTTTGAAACATGAGAACATCTTGACTATTTTAATGGGTGTAAAAATAAAGAATTGCTAAATCTTTCTTATCCACTTTCCAATGTAAGCTTCAAATTTAGGAGGCTACTTGTTTTCTCAAATGATATGCATGGTTAGTACTTAATTATGCATCCCCCCAACATGGAGGTGATAAGGGTAACATACCTCCAGATAACTGAAAATCATTTAATTTTGTGAAGCAGTCTAGAAATCTCAGAACAAAAACAACTGTTTAGTTCCCCATTTCCTTCTAAATCTTTAGATACTTGAAAACTCCTCTTATTAGTCTGGACTCTGATTGAAGGGCAGAGTAAGAAAGTGTGGGGTTGGCATAGACAATCCATGAATAAATAAGACCAGAGATTTCTCTTTGTCTGAATCTCCCCATTCAGTCTGCATGCAAAAGCACTAGCATCAACTTTGGCCACAGTGCTGAAAAAGAAGACTAGCCTCAGGGAGCCTATAGATTATGAAACTGGGAGAAAAAGGAAAAAAGCTGTATTGGCCCTAACAACACTGAGGAAGAAGTCACAAGTGGTAAGATAAAAGTCATTGCTTTCTTTAGGATTTCAGAGATACAAACATGGAAAGTAGACAGTTATATCCAAGAAACAGCTACTGGCTAACTGGTCACCAGTGTCTCTTTAGCATTCAAGAGAAATACTATTACTCAAGATGAGACTTATAACTCAAGATGAAATTATATCAAGCAAGGATAAACTCTGATTTTCAGTAAAACAGAGTGGAAAAATGACCACTGATGTTTCAGCTACTCAAATATTCTATGTATCTATTCAAATCACAACAATTTCTATATAAAAAGCCTGATAATATTAATTTCACTGTTCAGTCATAGCTCCCTTTTTCTGGATTTAAGTTCATTTCAGATCAGTCGCTCAGTTGTGTCCGACTCTTTGCGACCCCATGAATCACAGCACACCAGGCCTCCCTGTCCATCACCAACTGCCGGAGTCTACCCAAACCCATGTCCATTGAGTCGGTGATGCCATCCAACCGTCTCATCCTCTGTCATCCCCTTCTCCTCCTGCCCTCAATCTTTCCCAGCATCAGGGTCTTTTTAAATGAGTCACCCCTTCGCATCAAGTGGCCAAAGTATCGGAGTTTCAGCTTCAACATCAGTCCTTCCAATGAACACCCAGGACCAATTTAAGTGTTGATATTAAAATGTAAAGTATGATGAACCTCTGTGACTTAAAGGATACCTTAAAATCCAAATCCCGTTTATGAAGTAAAATTTTATCAAAGTATTTTGGCTCCTTTAAAATGATCTAAAATATTCAGTTGTTGATACTTGAGTACTGCAAGTCATAGGTTATATATTCAGAAAAGAATAGAGGAAAAAGAACGAGCCTGTTATGTTCATTAGTGTATCATGGAAAATGACAGCCTTAAATACTCCTGAGCACTGGTTAACATTCTGCCAACTCTCTCTGCTGTAGCAGAAATCATAAAAACAAAGCACAACACGGAAAAAGGAGTTTAAGTCAAGCGAAAATATTTATGACATTGCAAGCTTCTTAAAAATGTATTCACTAAAACATGAAAAAATAGCAGTAATTAATCCCAAAATAAAAGAGAAAAACAATGTTGCTCCAACACAACTGAATAAATGCATATTCTTAACAATCTGTAATCTCTTAAGAAATCAGCTAATATGATAATTTACTAAATGTTTTTTCAGAGATGAAATATTAAGGTGAACATGTTTATTGATTTGTTTTAGAGGAAGAGGTTTCTAACTATCTGTTTCAGATCATTAGAATTCTCACATTAACTCAAAACCCGTAATACCTTAACACTGTGAATGTGAAGTACTATTTGATAAAGACTTACCTTCTAAGTACCTTAATTTCCTTTGAAAGGCAACTTCCTTAAAACACTACATATCAACAATAATGAAACTTAGCCATTTACTCTGATCTGCACTGAGTTAAAAGATGCAAAGAAGGAAAAATAAAGGTCCTCCCCCCATAAAAATCAACCCTATGTCATGATTTTTCCTTTAAATTTAATCATTTTGAAACATTAAAAAATCTGTTGTTTCTCCTGGAGCATCCTCTATCAAGATTAAAGAAGGGTTTGTTTGAAAACAAACAGGATATAGGAGTAAATGGTGCAGCTTCCAAGTAAGCTATAAATAGCAATGGCATTTTCAAGAAATTTTGCACTGGAGTGTTATGTTGCAGTTTAAACATGCAGTGCAGATTTATTATAAAGTTGTCACCAAAATTCATTGTTATACAAGAAATGCAGTTCTTACCAAGTTTTCTTGGTTCCTGGCTGCTATTTTCTGCTCCTCTTCTGCCCCATTTTTCATGTATTTGACCTCTTCCACTGGTTTGATCCTATACTCATCTGCGTGCCCAAAAAAAAGAAAAGACATTTTATAACTTTTTTCACAATGGTAGAAAGTGTCAGTAAGAAAAGCCAAACAGCACAATTTATTAGAGTCTTTTTCCCTGTGGCTTTTATATATGGTTCATTTGAAACAATCTGGAAGATGCTTAACTAGCCTCTTTTTATGAAGTGCTCTCCTCTGTCCACTGGGAAAAGTTCAGCATCATGAAGGCCGCTAACAAAAGTGGCACTGCCCGGTTCTTTTACAGATAGCAGATGGTGTCAGTGGAAACAGAGGTTGTTTCATCTCCAAAGACTATTTGAAATTTATACGTGACAGGGCACATCACATAATGATCTACAGAGATTTTCCTCCATGAGAATATTAGTTCAGAATACCTGTGGCAGCAGTGTTATACAGTACATTCACACCTAAATTTTTCTCTTTGGAAAAAACAAAGTAAAAAATGAGCTTGACTGATCAACAAATAGATGTATTGGAAGTTGAAATTTTCCTATGGATGATTCACACATTAAATGTGCAACAATCTGCAGCAATTTCATATGATATATACAGACATTTTCTTAACCTCTCTGTAAAGTCACACACGAGAGGAGCATGGCTCTAATTGGTAGGTGTATCAGTCAAGGCTGGAGAGTAGAGTGGCCCATGGACAGGACCTGCCAGAGAAAGACAGTACAACAAATTCCAATATCGAAACACACCATAGGTCAAACTTGGAAAAACTTGCAATTAAAGTTCTTTTCCAGGAGAGATGTTTGGTGACGACAATGCTGACAATTTCACCAGATTTCTGTCACCAGGAACTGACTTGAGTATACTAAGGTCAAAAACAGGTGTGACTTTGAGTCATCTTTAGTATGTGGGGAGAAAAATCACAGACATTATGGAATTAGAAAATTTCATCAACCAATAAAATGATGATTGCCTAGCAAAGGGCATTGAATAATGTACAGAACAGGCTACCTAATAGATATCTATCACTAGGAAGTTGCAATACAGTTTCTTATTGTCTGCAGTTAATTTACTATGATGTCTATATTCTTACATAATTTCTTTTTTTTTTTAATTTTTTATTTTAACTTTAGTTTACTTTACATTACTGTATTGGTTTTGCCAAACATTGACATGAATTGACCATGAGTGTACAAGCGTTCCCAAACATGAATCCCCTCCCACCTCCCACCCCATACCATCTCTCTGGGTCCTCTCCTTGCACCAGTCCCAAGCATCCTGCATCCTGCATCCTGCATCGGACATCAACTGGCAATTAGTTTCTTACATGATAGTATACATGTTTCAATGCCATTCTCCCATCTCATCCCACCCTCTCCCTCTCTCTCTCCCCCAGAGTCCAAAAGTTCACTCTATAGATCTGAGTCTCTCTTGTTGTCTCGCATACAGGGTCATCATCCCCATCTTTCTAAATTCCATATATATGCGTTAGTATACTGTATTGGTGTTTTTCTTTCTGGCTTACTTCACTCTGTATAATCGGTTCCAGTTCCATCCATCTCCTTAGAACTGATTCAAATGTATTCTTTTTAATGGCTGAGTAATACTCCATTGTGTATTTATAATACCATTTCCAAAATAGTTTCAGGCTTCCTCATACTATCCCTCAATATGCTATACCCCAAAGATGTTTGTTATGGTAATATTTCTTTAGTAATTATGCTGTTCCAATGTTTCTCAAAATTATCATCCTTATGAAAGTAATACATTTGCACATTTCTGAATCAAGACTCCCTATTCAGAGACCAATTGTTTTTTCCTTCTGACAATTCAAGGTAGTTATTTATCCTGCTTCTTTCTAAAGAAAGTAGAGTGGTACAAGTTTACAGTAATGAGTCCTTTAGGAACACCACATCCTAAATGTACTAACAAGTTAATCAGTGAGTTCTGATCCACAATTACAATGTGTAAGAATTTCACATTTCAATTTGGTATGCAGAAGAGAAAAAAATGAAAATAAATCAATAAAATTGGTGCATTTAATTAGGAATTATTTACTCAGAAGAAGGAAAAGCACTTGCTAATTGAAAAGAAAAGACACTGACTAATTATGCCTCCAGTACAATTATATGGAGATAAAAATAAAGGGGAAAAAATAGCTAAAGAGGGACTCCCTAACTTCAGTTTGGAACATTAATATTTATAAATGATAGTTCACTGGGATAATTACTAACATTTAACTTAACTAAATTATGATGTTAATGACTTACGGTGAGTCTCTGATTACTTAAATTACACATACACATACCTAATTTTTTAAAACACAATTCCAGCAGACTCTATGATTTGGTCTAGAGGACACACAACCTCATGTGATAAGATAGGGAAAGCACGTTTTAGGTCCTAAGCAGAACCTTCTGAAAGAGCCTTCCAAAAGATGGCCCTTTGCCTGCGGCATATTAAAAGGTCTCTCCTAGAGGGGACCTGCCCTGGGCTTGCCAGCTGTCCCTTCCCATACCAAGCAACAGCTCATAGCAGACACTCTCTAAAGGGGAGTGATATTCAACCTTCATTCTCTTTTTATCCATCCAGGAAACAAAACTTAATTGAAAGTAGTAGAAACACTATTAATATTTTTGTAATACTTCTCTCCAATGAAGAAAAGCTGCTGGCTACATGAGTTTCAAGGCAGCATTATCCCACATACAGACTTTCTATAACATCACCAGTTTAGAAAGAGGAGAGGTTTTAGTGTGTCATTAACAAACACGGCTGGCTAGCCAATGCCAATTTCATGGAACATGCTTTGATTGGATAAAAAAGAAAGAAAAAAAACAAATAGCCACGTCTGCAAAGCCAGACCTATCATTATTACTTACACAACACACTGCACAAAATCCATCACAGTGTGAAACAAAAAAGCCAGCAAGGCCCTTAGATAAACCACAGCCTGTACAAAGCCAAGACTTAAAAACGGTCTGTCAAATCTCTCAAAGGCTCATGCTGGGGATGAAGATGCCCATCTGGAAATAGACAACTTGTCAACCAACGTGTCACACATTTCCATGGCAATGCCGCCTTCATGAATGACACTCTGGGTGGATGAACAGAACATTTCGGGCTGTGGCCGTGACATGACCACCACAGATATCCATTTTTCCTTTTATTTAGGGCACAGGGGAACTCGTGGGGATTTTAGGCCCCCTTCATCAGATCCCACGCTGGGGGGAATTAGCAGAGCCACTGTTAACAACCAGAGAGTCCCGGTGACAGAACAACGTGCCAACTTGATTAAGAGGAGTGAACGGCAGACCATCTTCCTCCGGCTCCCTCACACCTGTTCACGATGTTTCTTTTCTTCTTGTTGATCTTGTCAAGTGGCTTATTAAAATGCATGTCAGAAACAGTAGGCTAACACCCCATTTCAAACCTGCTCCCCCTTCTCTCTGTGTAAACAGTTGCAGGCTGTGCCAGTCAAAATATATCTGGGGTAGAAGCACTGCTGTGGTGATAGGATCTTATTCCTCAGATCACACCAGAGAGGGGCAGCTCCATCAAACTGTTTCCCACCAAATCTTTGGACCTCACTTTTGACATAAAATGCAAAGAGATCATATCAATGAATCTTCAAGGAAATCAACCCTGAATATTCATTGGAAAGACTAATGCCAAAGCCGAAGCTCCAGTATTTTGGCCATCTGATGCAAAGAGCCGACTCACTGGAAAAGACCCTAATGCTGGGGAAGATTGAAGGCAGGGGAAGGGGACAACAGAAGATGAGATGGTTGGATGGCATCATCATCTCAATGAACATGAATCTGAGCAAATTCTGGGAAACAGTGAAGGATGGGGAAGCCTGGCGTGCTGCAGCCCATGGGGTCACAAAGAGTCGGACACAACTTAGCGACTGAACAGCAACAAATATGCGTATAGAACCAAGTTTTTAGAGCTAGAAGGGAATAAAATGGTTTGACTTGGCTTTAGATGGTATGGAATCATCAGCACTTTCTAGATCCTATGAATTCTTCCATTGTTAATAACTCACCGGCCCATAACTGGTTCTCTCAAGCTTTGCAGACAAAGATCTGCTACATTTATAATCAAGGGAACTGACTTTAACATGAGACAATTAGATGGAGGTGAGTGCTGGAGTGAGTTTATAATGCCAAAACTATTAAACAGTTAACATTTCTCATAAAAGTACATATTAGGTAAGGAAGGAGAAAGGCAAGAGTTCTAGAAATGCTGCTCTTTGAGGTAAGAAAGGATCTTACAGGTGTTTCCTAGAATGGTGAAATTTGCATCTACTTTCACACCTTACTCTGTCCTCTCATCAATGACATATGTACCAAAATAAACCGTAATCTTTTCCAGGACTGTTTCAATTTCAAAAACTCTGTGCTAAAGTCTTCATATCAAAATCTAACATCTGTCTGGGCATCTTCACTGAATGCTCTGGACTGCTTCTTCATTCAGAATTTGCCTGAAGATTCTCTAGTAGACTAATTATCAGTATATGCTCAGGAAAACACGAGGACTTAGGAAAAGAGGTAAAAGAAGTATTTACAAAAATAAACAAACCAATTAAAAGACTAAACTATTCTGCTTCTTAATATAAACTCACTCCCCCTAGGTTTCTCCCACTGAGCATCCTGTCTACCAAACTAACTAAATTCAAGTCCCCAAATCCTGGCACAACTTCTGATTCTTCCCTAAGATCTTTTTCAAAAAACTTAAAAAAAAATTTATTGGAGTATAATTGCTTTGCAATGTTGTGTTAGTTTCTGCTGTACAATGAAGTGAATCAGCTATATTTATACATATATCCCCTCCCTCTTTGAGCCTCCTTCCCACTCCCACCACACCCCCCTCATTCTATCCATCTAGGTCATCACAGAGTATGGAGCTAAGCTCAGTCTGCTATTCAGCAGTTTCCCACCAACTATTTTACACATGGTAGCTTGGAGAAGGAAATGGCAACCCACTCCAGTATTTGTGCCTGGAAAATCCCATGGACAGAGGAGCCTGGCAGGCTACAGTTCACGGGATTGCAAACTGGACACAACTGAGCAACTGAGCACCACCACCACCAGCGTGTATATATACACACATGTATATTCTTTCAAGAGATGGGTACTCATGGTAGGTAAAAGCTTAGCCTCAAGAGCTATTAATAGAATGACTGGCCATATGATCTTGGGCAACTTCCTCAGTGCTATCTGTGCTTTGGTTTTTTCATCTGTAAAATGGGAATATTTACAGTACTTAATCTCACACATGGAGCCAAATGAATGAACACATGAATACACTTAAAACAGTGCCTCGCCAATAACAAATGCTCAAAAAATACTGGCTGCTGCTTTAGAAAATCTCAGCTGGTTCTGCAGGGAATACTATTTCTAATGCACAAAATCCATCAAAAATGACAACCCACTCCAGGGAGAAGCCCATGGACAGAGGAGTCTGGTATGTTACAGTCCATAGGATCACAAAGAGTCGGACACAACCGAAGCAACTTAGCACACAGCACATAAAAACAACAAGCATCATGTAAACATCAATAATTAATTTAATCACAATGTTGACTTAACTATGTTGACAAATAAGAGAGGAAGTGATAAGGGGGTATAATTGTCCATGATAAGCCTTCAGTATTTTTTTTTAAACTATGTACATATAGTGCTTTAATTAAAATATAACATGATTTTCAAAGAACAATAACTTTTATGATAGGAAAAAGAAGAGTGATCATTATTTAAGTGAAACTGGGGTTACAGTAAAATAATGCTCCTCTATCTTCCTGTATATCCTAACTCAATTATTGCCATTGGCACAGCTCCTCGTCTCAGCCTTCCTCGAGGGCACAAGAGTGAACGGGTGAGGTTCCAATTCAGAACAGGCAGGATGATTGTTTTAAAAAAAGAAGGACAGAGGTTGCTTAAAAAAAAAAAAAAAAAAAAAAAAGCCACCTTGGAAAGAAAACCCTTTTCTGGAAGGACAAGAAGGCAGAACTCTATGGTACTATAAAATAAAGATGGATGGCAAGCCTGGTCAATTACACCGGGAAATGTGGCCTCCTACTTTGGAGGACTCCACCCATCAGCTGTTCATGCCTCCATTTGCTTATTCATTCCACACTCACCTAATGTCTGCTGTGTCTAAGCCGTGGTCTTTTCTCAGAGGCTCACTGGATGCTGTCTGGGTGGACGAGGTATCTGTTTTTTCACTCAAAGTGTCTGGCACACTGGTGTTTAATAAAACTTCTTCTTTTTTTTTTTTCTAAGAGATAAAACCTAGAGACCTGACTTCAGTTCACAGATGAATAAAATTTACCCCAATCAGTGCTTCAGTTTTGCTTGTCTGAGGTGTCCCTTTTCCCCCTTGCTGGATTCTCCAATGAAGAAAATAAAGATATCTAATGAAAAAACAAAAACCAAAAACCAATGCCATTCTTTACACTTTTGCAAACAAGTGCAATGGGTGTGAAACTGCTATTTCACCTTGACCTTTTCGGTGTGACGTCCTCAGTGTGGAAGTCTTGGCTGAATTATATGTAGGTTTTTGAGCTAAAACTTGTATTATTCCCCTATCTAGAATTTCTTTCCTAGTCTCTCAGTTGATTCAAAGACTATTGAGTCCAAGTTTCATTATCTTTATGAAATCTTCAATCTCTTTGGACTACAAGTATCTCTTCTGCCTCCAAATTTCTAAGTTCTTACTTTTCACTTTTAAAATTTGCCCCAAACACCCGTAGTGTTATTTCCTTCACATGTGAAGTGATTTCAACTAATTGTAAACTTCTCCAAGTGAAGAGATGATTTCATTTCCAGGCTATTCCATGGAAAACCCAGTTAATTTCATGTAGCTGAACCATTCAATATAGGTACCAGCAGCCTCAGTAGTAGGGTGGTCATGTGGTCCAAGGAGATGCACAAGGAGAAAGGAAACACTTTCTTCTCTTTTCTTTGATGTAAAGCTTGACTTGAACCAAAGCTTTAAATGGGCAGTTTGTCTTTGATGTCAAAGAACCTCCTCTTCTGAACCCAACTTGCATCTCCATGTAAACCTCTCCCCAAGCTTCCCCATTCTGCAGTTTTCTCAGCCCTACTGCCTCTACCCACTTCTCCTATAGCATTACACTAAGGCATGTATTAAAGCCTATTTTTCAAACTTACACCTTCAGTTCAGTTCAGTTCAGTCGCTCAGTCATGTCTGACTCTTTGTGACCCCATGAATCGCAGCATGCCAGGCCTCCCTGTCCATCACCAACTCCTGGAGTTCACCCAGACTCATGTCCATCAAGTCAGTGATGCCATCCAGCTATCTCTTACTCTGTCGTCCTCTTCTCCTCCTGCCCCCAATCCCTCCCAGCATCAGAGTCTTTTCCAATGAGTCAACTCTTCGCATGTGGTGGCCAAAGTATTGGAGTTTCAGCTTTAGCATCATTCCTTCCAAAGAACACCCAGGGCTGATCTCCTTCAGAATGGACTGGTTGGATCTCCTTGCAGTCCAAGGGACTCTCAAGAGTCTTCTCCAACACCTCAGTTCAAAAGCATCAATTCTTTGGTGCTCAGCCTTCTTCACAGTCCAACTCTCACATCCATACATGACCACAGGAAAACCATAGCCTTGACTAGACAGACCTTAGTCGACAAAGTAATGTCTCTGCTTTTGAATATGCTATCTAGGTTGGTCATAACTTTTCTTCCAAGGAGTAAGTGTCTTTTAATTTCATGGCTGCAGTCACCATCTGCAGTGATTTTGGAGCCCAAAAAATAAAGTCTGACACTGTTTCCACTGTTTCCCCATCTATTTCCCATGAAGTGATGGGACCGGATGCCATGATCTTCGTTTTCTGAATGTTGAGCTTTAAGCCAACTTTTTCACTCTCCACTTTCACTTTCATCAAGGCTTTTTCTTTTTTTTGGTGCCCCAATAAAGATGATTTGTGTTAAATCAGGAATCATTAATTTGTGTGCTTCTAAGACATTCAACATAATGGAAAAAACTTGAGGCTTGATGTGTTTTCTGGCCGGGAGTTGGGTGAGGGGCCATAGTTTCTTAATAGGGTAGGAAAGTCACTAATGGCAATCCAGTCTCATCCATCCTTTATCATTTTTTGGAGCCGCTGAGCTTTTCAATCTGTGGGTTGCTGCTGTTGATCACATTTGGGAATTTTTCAGCTAATATTCTCCATGCCTCCCTTCCTGTCTTTACACAGCTTGTAAATGGGGAGCTGCCTGACTTCAGAACCCACTCTTCACTGTTATATCATTGGGATATGCTTTGGAACTTATCTCACCTCTCCCATCATCCTAATCTCCAAGATACAGCTTTGCGGTTCTTAGTTTTGCAACAACAGGTCAGTGCCTAATAGCTGTTGGATTGAAGAGAATTTTGTCACAGAAGCATTGAAGGCTTTGATGCCCACAGCATATCTAACCCTGATTCACTTCTAAACCCTCCTCACCTGGAAAGCTCTTATTCAGGACAGTCTGAAAACTTACTCTGGGCTGGCTCTGAGCTGAGCAATGCCAGACGGTGTTGAAGGGAGGGAACGGAAGAGGCTAGGAAACAGTGCCCAAGAGAAACCACCGTCCTGGGAGAAGGCTTGTGCTCTGGGAAACTTTCTACTACCTGGAGCATATTCCTCAGGTTAGACTGACCCTAGACTGACTGCATAACTAGGCTGACCATATTTCAGTTGGCTACAGTCCACCAGGATGTACTAAATCTGGAAAATCTTATACACAAAGCAGAGACTCAACTGAAGGATCTCACAGACCACTAGCAATTCTGCATCAGGCAGTCCCTTCACAATCATTACTATATCCTCACTTGCAGAAAACGAGTCTGCCCTTTCCAGTGTAATAGTTATCATTAAGCAATTTCTAGGATAATTATGAAGTGCCTATTCTAAACATTTAGAACATTTCTAAAATAAGGTTTTGGTGCATTTAATACTAAATGCTCTTGGTTCTTTTCAAAATGTGACTCAAATCAACCTAATAAAGGAAAACTAACTTCAAACTGAGATTGTTTGATACATTAAATGCTCATGGTCTAAGAATATAAGCTGTTAAAAAATTACAAAAGGGAAATTATGTTTTCAGACTTCATATTTATGGAAGATTAAACCCTGGCCACTGGGTTTCCACTAGGGGAATTAGGCAGATTTTAGATATTTGTACCCCATGGACTGTAGCCTTCCAGGCTCCTCTGTCCATGGGATTCTCCAGGCAAGAATACTGGAGTGGGTTGCCATTCCCTTCTCCAGGGGATCTTCCTGACCCAGGATTGAACCTGAGTCTCCTGAATTGCAGGCAGATTCTTTACCAATTGAGCTACAAGGGAAACCCATATATTTGTTCACATCCCCCTTTATGATACCTCATAACTGAAAATTAACGTCACTCAGAGAGGAAGTTTTACATGCCTACTTTATTCTTACTCACTAGTGAAACCTAACGCTGGGGCATATTTGAAAACCAAAGATAGACAAAAGATATAGTCTTGCTTCAGTCTTATAAAACTCATTTCAGCACACCCTCACTAATAAAGGGTGCTATCCTTTTTGAAAAATATGCAATCAACTGAGGGGTGCAAACAGTATCTAGTTTTCATTTTAGTTTGATGTTTCAAAATTTACTAGTGATACTGAATACGTTTTCCCTGTTTGGATCATTCAGTTCACGTGTACTCCCTTCTTTCTGATATCCTTTGCCCTTTTTCTCTAGTGGGAGCTGTAACATTTTTCTTATTGACTGCTATGAGCTCTCTGCAAACTATACCAATTTATGGATATACTTCTGGCCCCAAAAGGTCTGTGCAAAAGCACTTCTTGAGTTTCATTCAGACAGGAGGAGGCAGAAGGAACTAACTGCCTTCTGTTCTTCAGTCAAATGCTGCACTGTCTTTTCCGTGTTCCTTTCCTTCTTTGTAGGACTTCCCTGGTGGCTCAGACGGTAAAGCGTCTGTCTACAATGTGGGAGACCTGGGTTCGATCCCTGGGTTGGGAAGATGCCCTGGAGAAGGAAATGGCAATCCACTCCAGTACAATTGCCTGGAAAATCCCATGGACAGAGGAGCCTGATAGGCTACAGTCCATGGGGTCGCAAAGAGTCGGACACGACTGAGCGACTTCACTTCATGTCACTTCACTTTCCTTCTTTACTTCAGCAGCATTCACTGAGCACCCACTACATGCCAGAGAATGGAGTACTCAGTCCTGGGGTTACGCCTGGGGAAAGGAGGCAGACGCTGTTCTCAAGGAGTTCACAGCCAGTGAGGGAAGATTTGAGAAAATGAGCAAATGAGAGTGCAGTCCATCTGCAGCCATAAAGCACAAGTCGGGGGCTTCCCCAGTGGCTCAGCGGTAAAGAATCTGCCTGCAATGCAGGAGTGACAGGAGACACGGGTTAGATCCCTGGGTCAGGAAGATCCCCTGGAGAAGGGCATAGCAACACACTCCAGCAATCTTGCCTGGAGAATCCCATGGACAGAGGAGCCTGGCGGGCTATGGTCCACGGGGTCGCAAAGAGTTGGACACCACTGAAGAGACTTAGTATGAACACACAGAGTGGTTGTAATAAGAACAGAAAGGTTGAGAGTCTCGGAGGAGGTGACATAACTCAGAGGAGTACTAAGGAATGCTAAGGCGTGTGGGAAGGACAGGTCTAGGTAAGGGCACAGTGAGTTCAACAGCCAGAGAGGACGTGGCCAACAGGAACAACAGAGAGTTCTAGTAGAGCCAATACGCAGGATTCAGGGCAGAAGGCAGGCAGGGGTTGCTGCCTAGAGAGATGTACAGAAGGGAGGCTGCAGGGTAAGTGCAGGAAGAACTGGGATGCAAATCCCACTAGAATCAGGCTCTGCACCAAGGGTGTATTGACTTCCCCCACCAGGTACCAGACTGAAGCTGCTGTTCCAGCCTAAGCTTCTGTCCTCAGCCATCTCCTCTGGAGAGACCCCAACCATCATAATCCAAGGCTTTCTGCCTCTCTGAAAGAAGACTCCGTGAAAGTGGAACACACACGAGCCAGGGGAGGTGGGCCAGTCAGCTGAGGAAGGTAAGGAAGAACGACACCTGGAGGAGAAGACGGGCCAAGAGCCAGTGGCCATTAGGAGTCTCGGGAGGGTGGAGTCTTTCCCTGGAGTCAGCTGGTGGGGCTGGAGCTTAGGTACAACATCTGCCAGAACCTGTTTGCTGCTTCCTGGAGAGTCATGCCTTCACCTGGGGATGGGGAGGTATCGAAGCTTGCAGAACAGGGAGTGCTTGGGATGGGCTGTGATCTATCCTGGGGCAAAGGAGCTGCCAGTGAACCTGAGCCCAGCTGCTTCCCCTTTGGCGGGACAGCAGTGAATCAGAAGGGACAGGGCACCGGCTCAAAGGGCCCTCTCTTCTGGACCTGGCATGGTGACTTCCCAGCTGTGTGCCATGGAGGCAGGGGAGAGAGTGAGCTGAGTGTGTTGAGATGCGTGTGCGTGGGTGCTACGGCCTCTCAGCATTCTTAGGGTCTTGTTCACATCTTTGAAGGTGCCCGCAGCTGCAAGGATGCGAAAGTGGTAAAGCTTCCCTCACTATAACGCCTTTAATAATTAAGGCTGGACCTGCAGGTCCCATTCCTGGATCATTTCATCATTTCAGAGGCCAGACAGCACGTCTCCTCCATTATTTGGGGTTTGTTTTTCAGTGATGGAGCTTCCCAGGTGGCGCTAGTGGTAAAATATCTGCCTGCCAATTCAGGAAATGCAAGAGACTTGGATTCAATCCTTGGGTTGGGAAGATCCCCTGGGGAAGGGAATGTCAACCTACTCCAGTATTCTTGCCTGTAAAACCCTATGGACAGAGGAGCCTGGCCGGCTACAGTCCATGGGGTCACAGAGAGTTGGACACGACTGAGCAACTGAGCACACATTCAGGGACCAGGGAATTATTAACCAGTCATTAAAGGTCCCGGGCCATTCATCTTTTGACATACTCTGACTAAAGCCATACACCAGTTAACATACGATAATAATTCCCAACCAAGAAAGAGTGGTGAGTCCCTCACAGAGAGGAAAGGCAGGCATGGTGGATCTGAGAGCCATTCACTCAGCTTCTCAAGAGCCCTGCTGTCTCTCTTCAGGAGTGCTGGTTCTCCACTAACCATGGAAAAGCTGGAGGCCAGCTAAGTCCTCTCTGCTCTTCTTGATGGGGTTCCTGTTATCCTTGATAACCGTTCAAAAGAAAGTCTGTCCAGCCATCTCTCCTCTTCCCTAATCCTCAGGCCAGTCCAGTGAGGCTGGTACTACAACCCCCTTTCCACAGCTGCAGAGATCAGTCCTTGATTGGCTGGTCAAGTCCAGTGCTAGTTCTAACCCAGGTTGCTTGGAATCCAGGGCCAGGCTCCTAACCACTAAGCCAGTTCTTTTTTTTTAAACCACAAAGCACAGGAAACAATCACTTTGGGAAATGATACAGGCAGAAAGTATGAACAGATTCAGAAAGGATCTGAACACATTTGGAAATCACAGCAATATAAATAAAAGCTATACAGATATCTAACCAAAAGTTCACGGGTAACATCAGGGAAACTAGCAGATCCTCCCTCATCAGGTGTCAGGAGTCTTTATTGGGGGAAGATATTACCTCTGTGCTCCTTAAGTTAGGAATCAATATGCCATCCAAAGTAAGGGTTGCGAGACCTTTCATTACAATGGTGATCTGACTGCCACTGCATCCAATGGATGAAAACTGAAGCTCTTCTCCAATACGAGTAAATACTGCAGTATCTTCGCAGAAAACTTTGTATTTTGAAAGATACCTTCATTTTAAGGCTTCTGTTATACACTATGACTTCGATATATGATCTTAGCAATAAGATCAAGCAAGGATCTCTTCCTTCACTGGAGTAAGGAGGAGGAGGAGGGACTGAAAGCAGGAGAATTGGGGAGGAGGAGGAGTGAGAGAAGGAGGATGAGAGCGATCATTTATCGAGTCCCAGATGTATAACCCATTTAATACTCCCAGGGCTCTAAGAAAGAGAACCAGGTCTCCATCACAAGGAAACGTTCACTCATCCAGCTGTACCATCGAATATGTGGTGGGACTGGGGCCAGCCCTTGAACACAGGCAGTCTGACTCAGACACCCCAGGCTCTTATTCAACTTTCTCACAAATGTGTCGTAAACTGAATTTCTGATAAAAATGAAAATTCTCTTTGCTGGTCTCCGTTACAGAACTATTACAACATGTTATCACAATGTGTATCCTCTCCCTGAGTGGAAATCATCTTTAAGCTAAACCTTTTCAGTTCAGACATTAAAATATATATTATGATAATATAAGATCTACAATAAATGCAAACAGTGATTTTCTTTTTAGGTAAGAGCAAATGCTGGTGGCTCAGTTGGAAAGAATTCACTTGCCAATGCAGGAGACATGGGTTCCATCCCTGGGCTGAGAAGATTCCCTGGAGAAAGAAATGGCAACCCACTCTAGTATTCTTGCCTGGGAAATCACATGGACAGAGGAGCTTTGCGGGCTACAGTCCATGAGGTCTCAAAAAAGTTGGACATGACTTAGCAACTAAACAGCAACAACAAATACAAACAGAAACTAACAGAATGGCTCACATGCCTTCCTTTGGACATGGAGTTCATAAAATTTCACTGTCGTCAAGAGTTGCTTTTCTAAAACTGGTAATAAATTTCTGCTGATTCATCCATAGTCAGTCCTTCACTATTGTCCAGGGTCAATGGTTGTGAACTTGCTGGATGGCTGGTCAGAATTAGGAAATTCATGACCATTCCAGGAATTCTCCCCCATTTAGCGTGGCGGCCACAGAGTCATCTGAAACACTGAACAATTTGACCAATGGTGCGTTCATGCACATGTATGTGTGGAGACATCTTAATGTTGATCTGATTTAATTCCTTTAATTGGGTTCTGACTTAAGTGGATTTCTATTAAAGAAAAGATTCTTAGATTATAATCCAGATGCCTAAGCATCCCAGCTCCCTCCTTCTCTCTCCAGGCACCTGACCAGCAGGCTTGGCTTGTGCTCTTTCGTGATGCAGTCTGGCAATGGGGAAACTGCAGCAGCCTGAATTTATACCAGAAAGAGCAGAGCTAAAGAGATGAATTGGGCTAGAAAGGAAAGTTTTGCAGAAGATTAGAGAGTCAGAGGGGGGCAGATCTTTCAGGTAGTCCAAGGAAAGGCAGACAGAAAGTCACTAGAGTGGCAGAGAGCTCTATTCGCGGGAATAGATTTCAGTACATGGTGAAGTAGGTTTAATAATGAGATGTTTCTTTGGGATTTTTCGAGGTTATTCAGTCAAAATTTAAACTGCTTTTCAGTGATCTTTGGTGATTCTTTTACTATGCCTTGGACTGAAGCTGACTTCTGTGTTCTATAACCATTAGAAATAATTTAGTGGCAGCGAAATCATTAGCAAGAATAGGAAAGAACTAGATAGAGCCGTTTTCATTTGAAGCAATTCCCAAGGCGGCAAGCACTGCCACTGAATTTTTTAAAGGGAAAAACACAGCTAAAATACAATTTGTAATAAAAGAGTACAGCTTCCCCACTTGCGAAAAATATTCATGACTTGACTTTCACTGCTGATGTCATGAAGAAAGGTCCCAGAAGCGGAGGCGAGAGAGCTCACTCACATGTTTATGTGAGGGGCGAAGAGGGCTCTTGCACACTCTCTCCTTCTGACAAGTCTGTACCTCTTCTCACAAGAGCTTCTTTCACATAAAGCAAAAGATCATTTCTACTTGCAATGAATCACCAAGTTATCTTCCCCTTTAGAGACGAAAGTGTGCTCTGAGAACGACAGCGAATAGCTCTTTAGGAATAAAGTGTCTGGGTGAGTTGAGGCAATAGCATGTTCGTTGACAGTTTAATGGTGAGCAGCACGGTAAATAAGAACACACCATCCTCCACAACCTGGTCAGTCTGAATGAGCCTATTTTAGTAACACAGTTTGCTCAATTTGTTTGCAAGAGAAGGGAGCTGTTTATTATCATCTTTTGGGGGAGGATGCATACGGGCAATTGAACGGTTCGATTAAATTCAAATTGTGTGGTTTAGCAATTGTGAGACAGGCTCAGTGGTGAGAGCCTGTGGGAAGACACAGAGATGATGGGGAAGTGGTCCTCAGTGACACTCACCCCAGATCCCTGCAGATGGTGACCGCAGTCATGAAATTAGAAGGTGCTTGCTCCTTGGAAGAAAAGCTATGGTCAACCTAGGCAGCACATTAAAAAGCAGAGACATTACTTTGCCAACAAAGGTCCATCTAGTCAAAGCTATGGTTTTTCCAGTAGTCATGTGAGAGTTGGACTATAAAGAAAGCTAAGTGCCGAAGAATTGATGCTTTTCAACTGTGGTGTTGGAGAAGACTCTTGAGAGTCCCTTAGACTGCAAGGAGATCCAACCAGTCCATCCTAAAGGAAACAGTCCTGAATATTCATTGGAAGGACTAATGCTGAAACTGAAGCTCCAATACTTTGGCTACCTGTTGCAAAGAACTGACTCACTAGAAAGACCCTGATGCTGGGAAAGATTGAAGGCAGGAAGAGAAGGGGACGACAGAGGATGAGATGGTTGGATGGCAGCACTGACTCGATGGACATGAGTTTGAGTAAGCTCTGGGAGTTGGTGACGGACAGGGAAGCCTGGTGTGCTGCAGTCCATGGGGTCGGAAAGAGTTAGACACAACTGAGCAACTGAACTGAATTGAAAACAGTGAATGTTCTTAAGGTCCATTTTGCTTCCTCAAAAGAGATGTACAGGGACTTCCTTGGTAGCTAAGACTATTGACTCTGCACTCCCAGGGCAGGTGGCCTGGGTTCAATCCCTGGTAAGGGAACTATATCCCACATGCCACAGCCAAGAGTTCGAAGGCTGTAACGAAAGATCCTGCATGCTGAAACTAAGACCTGGTGCAGCCAAATAGATATCTTAAAAAGGGATGCATAGTAGAAAAAAGAACTGCCAAATCATTTCACACCTGTTAGAGTGGCTATCATCAAAAAGACAAGAGACCAGATGTGCTGGCGAAGATGCAGAGAAAAGGGGGGACACTCATGCACTGTTGGTGGGATTGTAAATTAACACAGTCACTATGGAAACCAGTATGGTGGTTCCTCAAAAAATTAAAAACAGAACGACCATATATATGATCCAGCAATCCCACTTCTGGGTATACACCCAAAAAAAATGCTATCAGGATCTCAAAGAGATATTTGCACTCCCACACACTCACTAATTCAGAAGAGCCAAAGTATAAAATGACCTAACTGTCCATTGATTGAGTTATGGATAAAGAAAATGTGGTATATATACCCAATGAAATAGTATTCAGCCACAAGAAAGAAGGAATCCTGCCATTTGTGACAGTGTGGATGGATTTTGAGGGCACTGTGATAAGTGAAATAAGTCAAAGAAAGACAAATACTGTATGTTACTTATATACAGAATCTAAGAAAGTTACACTCATAGAAACAGAGAGTGGAATGGTGGTTTCCAGCAGCTATAGGGTGACAGACTATGAGGAGACGCTGGTCAAAGACTAGAAACTTCCAGCTATGAGTTAAGTTCTGGGGATGTAATATACAGCATGGTGACTACAGATAACACTACTGTATTATGTACTTGAAAGTTGCTAACAGTAAATCTTATATGTTTTCAATGCACACCTATGCGCACGCAAACACACACACACAGTCATTATGTGCAGTAATGTGTTAGCGGATCTTATTGTGATAATCATTTTGCAATGTATATCAAATCACCACACACTATACCTTAAATTTATACCTTATATAAAAAAGAGCTGCTGTAATTTCTGAGACTTCAAATGATTTAAATCAGACATTTTCAACACATAGCAAAGTATGAACATCCCACACAATTCTATACAAACAGACCAAAGGAGAATTTGGGAGGATGGTTCATACAGAGACACAGAACCACCATAATTCCTTGGCATGTCTTTTGTACTGTTTTCTCTTAGTTTCTTTTCAGGGATGCTGCTTGCACTCAAAGGCCCAAGTTATATAAAACATCAAGAGTTCAAAAATCTTCAAGTGCAATGCATGACCTTGATGTGTCCCAAAGTTCCTTTTACATGGTGTAAAGAGGGCTTTCACCTGATCAGGTCATGGGTGATAAGGTTCCAAACTGCTCCTGCAGAGTCTGGCAGAGGCACACCCAAGGTCTGGGGTCTTGGCAGCACATACCCAGCAGAATATCTGCCAAACCAGAAGGGCACGGATTTCAGGCTCACCCCCCTTATATCACCACCATGTTGGTTTCCAGAAACAGCCGCCATCACCTGTTCCCCATGGGGCAAGCCACATCACCGGCTCCAAGGTGTGGGTTTCAGATCTCGAAGTCCTTCTGACCACTCCTTAACTGGGGAGGGCGTAAAGATGACTCAGCTGACTCCTTTGGGATGCTCTGTGGGTGGACTTGGCCTTGGATTACCAAACCCCACTCTGCTCACCCCGTTACCTGTTCCCTTTTCTATCCCTTTCAGCCATTTGACTCTTTTGATCACCTCATCTTTCATATTGTCAGCTTCTCTTCTCACCACCATCTCTGGAGGCAAATCAAACCTGCCAAAGCCCAGCTTTCTCTAGAAAAAGCAAGGGTACCTCTCAAAGAGTTGGACTGTGAAGAAGGCTGAGCACCGAAGAATTGATGCTTTTGAACTGTGGTGTTGGAGAAGACTCTTGAGAGTCCCTTGGACTGCAAGGAGATCCAACCAGTCCATTCTGAAGGAGATCAGCCCTGGGTGTTCTTTGGAAGGAATGATGCTAAAGCTGAAACTCCAGTACTTTGGCCACCTCATGCGAAGAGCTGACTCATTGGCAAAGACTCTGATGCTGGGAGGGGTTGGGGGCAGGAGGAGAGGGGACGACCGAGGATGAGATGGCTGGATGGCATCACTGACTCGATGGATGTGAGTCTGAGTGAACTCTGGGAGTTGGTAATGGACAGGGAGGCCTGGCGTGCTGCGATTCATGGGGTCGCAAAGAGTCGGACACGACTGAGCAACTGAACTGAACTGAACTGAACCTATCAAAAAGGTTACACATTTACTGTAACTTTTCACAGATGATTTCTTCCTCTGTAAGAGTCTACCGAGCACAAAAGAAAGTCATTTGTGCAGCATCCTGGAGAACACCGACGCATTCACACGGTGGTGGAGGAGGGGAGGGGAGGGCAGGAAGGTGAGTAAGCATGACGCTATTTTTTCCTTAAAAGTTAACAATGAAAACTGGAATGGAAATTCATAATGGGAAATTTTCTGGGACCTCCATTTGCCCCCACAGAAATCTGTGTTTTATTTGTGTATCAGTTGTTGCATCTCATAGCACATGGCTCCTATTTTGGGAAGATGTAAAAAGGTAACTGAAGCAGGGTGATGGTTAGGTCTGAAGCAGAGGGCCCAAAGCTCAGAGAAGGTCAGGGAAAGAAGAAACTGGAGCCCGGAGTTCTATGAGGAAGAAAGCATGCCGGAATAAGAGTCTGGGTTGGGAGAAGGGAAGAGCCTTGTGAAAGGGGAGCTGTGTTTATCACGGAAGGAGGGGGGGGACCAAAAATGTACCTTCAGGGCCCCTACAGCCTTCCACCAACGTGCTACAAAATAAAAACAAGTCATGTCTGAAGATCCCTTTTTACTCAAGTTGAGTGAAACGAAACAGCGGTTTCTCTTCGAGCAGAGGAAATGCTGAACGGATGCACTTCAGCCCAGGAGGTTTTGGAGCCCTGAAGTGACTCCTTTCACAAGGGCCATGCCCCATGAACTGCCAGCTAGAGTCACTGCTCCCTGCATCCCAGCTTGCATCAATAAATATGCCATGAGAAGGTTAAGAAAAAGAAAATGCAAACAAAAAAACCAAGGTAAAACATATTACTGTAAAATTTGAACCCTGTTAATCCCTACATCCCCATCTGAGAAAGTCTTTACTTTCACAATACTTGTTTCTCTTTTCACCCCACGGTGCTAAGCCTCAAAGCAGGGTCTGGTTTCAGAACTTGAAAACCACTAACGAGGAGAAGCCTCTGTTGGTATAAAATTCCACTCACCTCACCGCTCCCAGGGCCTCACTAAGAAGCTCGAGGATAAGATGTGCTCTAAGGAAGCTCACATTTAATCACCCCCTGAACCTGACCACATCTCTCTTTACTGCTAGCCCCTCCGTCCAGACCCCTGGCACCTCTTGCCTCCACCAGCTTCTAACTGGTCACCTGCTTCTCCTCTTGCATCTTAGTGTGTATTCCCTATGTAGCAGCCAGAGTCAGCCTTTAAATTAAAACCGAAGTCAGTTTGGTTTTTAATCACTCCCCAAATCCTCTTCTGGTTTCTGTTACATTTAAAATAGAATCCAGAGTCTACGCTTAAGCTACAGGACAACGCACAGTCTAAGTCCAGGCTGCCTCTCTGAGCTCATCACCCACCACTGTCCCAGCCTAAGGGGATTCGGGCCTGGAGTTCCTCTGCCTGAAAGACTGCTCCTGGTCCTTTTGGCATGCTCCTTCTTTCAGGTCTCTGCTCCAAAAGGTCAATTGCTCAAGCAGACCTTCTCTGACCTGCGAGTCTACAGTAGCCACTCGCCACTCTCTCTCCTGTTCGTTACTTTTCTCACTGTGCTCATCGCCACCTGACCCTGTATTACATGCCCCTTGGTTTACTTGGGTCCCTCTCTAAGATGTAAACAAAACAAGGGTGGTCATTGTCTTTTTACCTGTTATATCCTCTAGTAAAAGCCAGTTTCTTGCAATTGCTCAATAAATACTTCTTGAAAGAATAATGGTGATGTTCAGAGTTCTATCTGAGCTAAAAGCATATTGTTTTTCATTTTAACATTTGGCAAGTGAACAACTGCATTAGCGGAAACAAGACAAGAACAAAGAAGGAAAGCCATGGTCAAAATTCAACATCTAAACATTTCTATTTTTTTTAAACTTTTTATTTTGTATTGGGGTATGGCCAATTAACAAACAATGTTGTGATAGTTTTAGGTGTACAGTGAAGGGACTCAGCCATACATATACATATAACACTCTCCCCAGACTCCGCTCCCATCCAGGCTGCTATGTAACACTGAGCAGAGTTCCCTGTGCTATCCAATAGGTCCTCACTGATTATCCATTTTAAACACAGAGACATTTCTGGAGTGAAAGAAGGCAATGGGAAATAAACGATTAATGAAAAAATGTTGTGTTCAACAGCTGACACAATGCAGACCAAAATGCTGGGTGCAACATTAAAAATAAAACCTTATTTCATATGTAATTTGATCACTTTATGTCTTCTTTGGTTATAGATCAAAATCAACAGTGACATTTATACAGTGAAGCGCGGGTGCCTGTAGCTAGAAGGAAATTTAAATGCAATTTAGCTTGTCTTGAGTGTGGTGTTCAAAATGGAAATAAAACATAATCTAAATAGAGATTTGTACCAGTTTGGCTTTGTTTTACAATCTGAAAGAATTCATTAGTTTCACAGATTAGTATTTTAGCACCATGCTTTTTCACTTCACCCCTAATCATTTACTTTCAATTCTTAATAGCCATGCACATAGCTTTTGAAAATATATTTTAAGTGAAAATGTAAAATCTATTTACATTAAGACCTAAGCGTGGACTATTACTTTTAAGGAGATGAACTGTATACCTTTGTCCCTCCTGGACTTCTCTCGCCACCAACTACCTTTCCCAGCAATGTCCCTTTTTTCCTTAAAAAAATTTAATTAGTATGTTGTAAAAACCTATAATAGAGAAAGAATCTGAAAATATTTATATGTTATCTGAATCACTGTGCTATACACCTGAAACTAACACAATATTGTAAATCACCTGTACTTCAATAAAAAATTTAATTATTCAATCTTTCTAAACCAAAGGCTATTTTCATTCACTATTTAAAACTGTATTGTTAATTATATGTTTGTAGAAGTCGGACACGACTGAGCGACCTCACTTTCACTTTTCATTTTCATGCATTGGAGAAGGAAATGGCAACCCACTCCAGTGTTCTTGCCTGGAGAATCCCAGGGGCGGTGGAGCCTGGTGGGCTGTCGTCTATGGGGTCGCACAGAGTCAGACACGACTGAAGCGACTTAGCAGCAGCAGTAGCAGCAGCAGCAGAATAGTATTTACATATAGGTTTAATACAACAGCCATGAGATGCTTATCTCTCTGTTATTCCTCAGAATCTGACTTTAAGTTGTGACTTTTTCTTGCTCTTTTAGAGTCTGTCGGGGCCAACATATTATAGCTACCATAAGTCAAAAAAAAAAAAAAAATCACTCTGAAAGTGACCAGGTTAGAGTATAGTACAGTATAAAGTCCTCAATCTAGAGAATTAAATGTTCCCTTTTTGTCTAAATTTTGTTTAAAACTAGGTCTTATCATGCATTTTATTACCCTTTTCAAATAATAGAACTAACATATCCCACTACCACTTCTAACAAAGCTTTAAAACAGAAAGTCAGCAACACAAATCTCACACTGTCCAGCAACTAAACTGCACCAATTCAAGCACTGATGCATGAAAGAAAAACTAAAAAGCAGCCAGCCGCGATGGAAAGGGGGTAGTGACCCCCACACTTCCACCTGTCTTGTCTTCTTCTCCTGTAATCCTGGAGAAGGAAGTGGCTACCTACTCCAGTATTCTAGCCTAGAGAATTCCCACGGACAGAGGAGCCTGAGGGCCACACACAGTCCGTGGGGTTGCCAAGAGTCGGACACGACTGAGCGACTAAGCACACACACACTCCTGTAATGCTTTGACGCGACAGAAGATGTTGGGGGGATACTTCTAACTTTTGAGAAGGAAAAAGTATAAAGCAATCAGCATTTGTTGACCATTACCACCACCATCATTTTTCTTAAAAAAAAAAAAAAATCATCAAATACTATTATGTATGATCTTTCCAATGGCCCCATGGCTTGAGAGAAACCACGGTCTCTCTGGAGACCAGAGAGTCATGTGAACTGTCCACAGGCTGGGAAACAGCTTTGAACATAAGTGTTCAATACTCTCCAACAGCGATCACTCAAGTTCAACCCACTTGTTCCCAAGATGTGGAACTGAGGATGACAGCGATGGCCTTGCAGCAGCTGCTTTGCAGCAAAACCCGAACACATCCAGGATCTCCAGCCAGTGAGCCAAGGGCTTCTCTCTAAACTGGGCTTTCTAGGCCACAGTCATTTGTTCTGTTTAATAAAACCTTATGAGGTAGGTAGCCCACGGTGCTCAGAGTGTAACTTCTGCAAATGATTACTTAGAGTAGAAAATGTGAGAGGAAGTGAGAGGCTGAGACTCAAGTCACAAAGGATGAAGATGGCTCAATTTCGCATTAGTAATCTGTCAATCCCAACATGATGTCTCAAGACAAGGCCCATTAGCTAAAAACAGACTTCAGAGAGAGAATGATATCATTGTTCCCTGCAGTGGAAGCGTGGAGTTGTAACCACTGACTACCAGGGAAGTCTGCCATCATAGTGTGCTTTGAAAAAAAATTTTATTTAATTTTTTAAAAAACTTCTTTTAGAAGAAAAGAAGATGTAGATATTTAGAAATACAACAGAAATACAAAGCACCACCTAGAGATCATTATTCACCCTTCCTGGTAAATACTCAGAGGCTTGTTTTTAGTCCATGCACATATACATATTTTGTCATCTGCTAAATGGCATTCTATACATACAAGTGTTACAACCAGTTTTTGTCCCCCTCCCCCCATTTAATATCAGAGCATCTTAACACAATGAAACAAACAAATAGAAATATCCAAACAAGGAAGTGTGACGTCAACTATCATAAACTCTGTAGTCTTCCTATCCCTAAATTAGAGAGTTGAGGATTATTTGATATACTTAGGTTTTCGTTTGGTTCAAGCAACTGCAGAGTCAGACATGCAGATGAGTTCCCAGCCTCTAAAACAGAGGTGCCCTTGACCGTCCTTTGGCTCAGACGTAAGTCTCCCAGACCCTAGTCAACAGGCGCTGGCTGAGGAGCAGGCTGCGGTAGGAGGGGCTGTTTTCCTACCAGTACTCAGTGATTGTTTGCCAACAGCAAAAAGAAACTCAACGCACACCGTCGCCATCACATCTGTGTGCTCTTCCTAGGAACCCCAAGGTTCAATGTCATGGGCAGATCGCGGAGGTGAAGACGGCGCTGAGAGGACCGGGCCAGGGGACTGCCATCAGATCACAGGGTGGGGGCAGGACCAAAGGGCCCCACGTGTATTAGGTCCCCATCAGCCAGTGCCTGGTGGATGGCCAGCTGGGCTGAGAAAGGAAGAGGCAGGTGATTTACGGCTTTGTTCTTCCATTAGACTGAAAGTTCCTGGAACAGAGGCACTGTATTTTGTACATTAAAAAAATCCCTTTGTAGGCCTCACAGAGTGCCTCCCTTGCTTCCTAAAGCACACATTTGTTCACTTAAATTCTGAAACCAGACAAAGCCCAGTTCCCTAAGATAACCTGTGTAAACTTAGGGAAATTGCTTAATGTCTCATGGTGGTTTCCAACCCCTCCCCTATAAAAGGGCAAAGCAGCCTCTGATAAATGACAGCTATCATCAATATCAGTTCATTATTACTGAATAACTTACATACTGGACACTATATTATCTTAGGCAAGTGTGTTGTATGATTAAATTATAAGCATAATCTTCAAGGAGCTCAAAGTCAATGATCATAAAATAATAACAATTTACTGGAGTGATCAGACTTTTTTCTAAGAGGGAAAAGTCTTCATTTTCCCATCACATTCCACTCTTCTCTCTACCCCTAATGCTGGCCTACATTAATTTTTCCCATTACCCATGGTATTACAAATACCAGGGCATTCTCTGCCAACAGACACTCAGGGTAGCACTTTGCTACATGTTTTCAAGTTTCTTTTTCTTGCTGAATTTTTCCCATGAATAAATGATGTCTTTTCTAAAATAAGGTAAACTCTTTGATGGCAAGGTCACCTGATTTTGTTTCTTGTGTATCCATCACCCAGGAGTACACAGGGTCTGTTTATAAACATTGATTTCACTGGAGCCATTCTGACCTTGTAACTGCCTAATCTACTGAATGAGGATTACTACCTTGGGAGTACTTAATAGATTGAAGCAATTTTCCTCACTGTTTAGAATGTGTTATCAGAAACACAATTAAACTGTGACACTGATTTGTGATCACAAACTACTCAACTGGAAATATTTCACAGCTGAACGCTTAGGAAGATCTGGTGGCTAAACAAATGGTACACCTATGTCTGTTCTGTCTCACGGGGAAGGACCTGCCACTGCTACCTCCCACCATGTCCCAATCTTCTTCTCTAAAATCTGTGGCAAATACTCGGGACTCATGTGCCACAACGACATCCTACATGTCTCTCAAGGCAGTAACTATTGCGATCATTTTGTCTTTCTTATTTCACCAGATATGAAGAATTTACACAAGACATATGATGCATATATATGCATATATGTTTGGCTTCCCGGGTAGCTCAAATGGTAAAGAAACTGCCTGCAAAACAGGAGACCTGGGTTTGATCCCTGGGTTGAGAAAATCCCCTGGAGAAGAAAATGGCAACCCACTCCAGTCCTCTTGCCTGGAGAATCCCATGAACAGAGGAGCCTGGTGAGCTACAGTCCATGGGGTCACAAAGAGTCAGACATGACTGAGCGACTAACATTTTCATGTTTCACTTATGATGCATATAAACTCAACTTTGGAGACATCAATTCAGTTCAGTCACTCAGTCGTGTCCAACTCTTTGCGACCCCATGAATCGTAGCACGCCAGGCCTCCCTGTCCATCACCAACTCCCGGAGTTCACTCAGACACATGTCCATTGAGTCAGTGATGCCATCCAGCCATCTCATCCTCGGTCGTCCCCTTCTCCTCCTGCCCCCAATCCCTCCCAGCATCAGAGTCTTTTCCAATGAATTAACTCTTCACGTGAGGTGGCCAAAGTATTGGAGTTTCAGTTTTAGCATCATTCTTTCCAAAGAAATCCCAGGGCTGATCTCCTTCAGAATGGACTGGTTGGACCTCCTTGCAGTCCAAGGGACTCTCAAGAGTCTTCTCCAATACCGCAGTTCAAAAGCATCAATTTTTCGGCACTCAGTCTTCTTCACAGTCCAACTTTCACATCCATACATGACCACAGGAAAAACCATAGCCTTGACTAGATGGACCTTAGTCGGCAAAGTAATGTCTCTGCTTTTGAATATACTATCTAGGTTGGTCATAACTTTTCTTCCAAGGAGTAAGCGTCTTTTAATTTCATCACTGCAGTCACCATCTGCAGTGATTTTGGAGACATCACCAGTGTGCAATAATAAATAACTATCATGTTCTGATACCCACATGGGACAAACACTATACCATCATACTTGGCCAGTTCTATGATGCTTTAATGATAATACAGTCTTAACATGTACGCAAGGCTATGTACTAGCATTAGTATCTCAAGGCCTATAATTATCTAACCTGAGGTGAGGCTGACCATTTCAACAGCTTAAGGAATTAGTGTCAAATCTTCTATACTATCTGTCTGGTGTTTTCTAAATGATCAGTCAATTTCTAGGTAACGTAACAATGACTCCTATACTGCCTGTGTGAGCTTTTTGCTATTTTGAAAAAAATTACAGTTAAAATATTTCCAAATATTGAAGATACTTGCCTTAATATGATATTTTCTAAAATTATTTCCCCACTGGTTTGGTAAAGAAGTGCAGTCTCTCCTTGGCATGCCTAATGCATCATGTATCTCTGAGCCTTTTCACTGTTTCTCAGCCTGAAACTCCTGCCACATCTTTGTTTGTTTTTTATCTCATAAGACTCAGCTGAAGCCTTAATCATCTTTTTTATGAGTCTCTTCCTACTCCTAGGATAAGACTGTTCTGCATTATCATCGTAGGATACTAATACTTTTTGAGATGCTCATCTGTTGCATCAGTATCAGTTCCTAAAAGGCAGGAACCACGTTTAATGAGGAAGCACAAGCTGGAATCAAGATTGCCGGGAGAAATATCAATAACCTCAGATACGCAGATGACACCACCCTTATGGCAGAAAATGAAGAAGAACTAAAGAGCCTCTTGATGAAAGTGAAAGAGGAGAGTGAAAAAGTTGGCCTAAAGCTCAGCATTCAGAAAACGAAGATCATGGCATCTGGTCCCATCACTTCATGGCAAATAGATGAGGAAACAGTAGAAACAGTGGCTGACTTTATTTTTCTGGGCTCCAAAATCACTGCAGATGGTGACTGCAGCCATGAAATTAAAAGATGCTTACTCCTTGGAAGGAAAGTGATGACCAACCTAGACAGCATTTTAAAAAGCAGAGACATTACTTTGCCAACAAAGGTCTGCCTACTCAAGGCTATGGTTTTTCCAGTGGTCATGTTCGGATATGAGAGTTGGACTCTAAAGAAAGCTGAGCGCCGAAGAATTGATGCTTTTGAAGTGTGGTGTTGGAGAAGACTCTTGAGAGTCTCTTGAACTGCAAGGAGATCCAACCAGTCCATCCTAAAGGAGATCAGTCCTGAGTGTTCATTGGAGGGACTGATGCTGAAGCTGAAACTCCAATCCTTTGGCCACCTGATGTGAAGAGCTGACTCACTGGAAAAGACCCTGATGCTGGGCAAGATTGAGGGCAGGAGGAGAAGGGGACGACAGAAGGTGAGATGGTTGGATGGCATCACCGACTCAATGGACATGGGTTTGGGTGGACTCCGGGAGCTGGTGATAGACAGGGAGGGCTGGCGTGCTGCAGTTCATGGGGTCGCAAAGAGTCAGACACGACTGAGCGACTGAACTGACTGACTGACGTTTAACCCATCTTTATAGTCTCAGTGGCTAGCACAGTGCCTAAGCCACGTGAGATAATACATGCTTAGTAGACTAAACAAACTGTTAGGTTTTAAATGAAACCAAAAAGCATCACTGATCAGACTCCATCTATTTACTTGGACAAACAAGTCTATCAGACTATCTATCCCTATTGCCCTGGGGCTATTTCCAGTGACAGAACTTTCTCCTCTGGGACAGATTTCACATTACCTTTAAAGCACAATTGAAGGCTTTCAGAAGATGGAAACATAGAATTTTATTTATCAAAATAAATGGTTGTATTGAATGATAATGTTAACCAATAAAAGATTTAAGTCATAAAGGAAAAAAGAAAAAAAGTAACTAGTAATCACCTGAAACTCCACAATAGAGAGTTTGCCATTGTTAAGGCTTTGGTGAATAGTCATCCAAAGATGTCTTTTATGTACTTGCACGGAATTTTATGTATATTTTAAACATGTAAAGTTTATAAACAAGGTATGCTGTGTAAAATCCTTTATCAATATGTAGTGAACTTCCTTCCATCTCAATAGAGTACCTTAATCTTTAATGGCTGTATTCAATACTTGTTTCTTCAGTGAGAAAGACACTTGAGCATACACGTTTGCATGTTTCTCCAATTATCTCCTTATGATAAATTCCTAGAAGTGGGGCTGTTGGGGCAAAGGTCATGCTTATTTCAATTTTATATAGTATATATTACCGTTTGGTGCCCCAGAAAAATTGTTCTGGCTTGACATTCCCAGTTATGGCATAAGACAGATGCCTGTTCCTGCCAATTTGAGTGGTGATAAATGTCTTGTTTTGTTTTAGGTTTTTGGTGTGATTTATTTGATTTCTAAGTTGAATATCTTTCTGCATGTTTATTGGCCTTTTGATTTTTTGCCTTTTCAATTGCCTGGTCACAGACATCCATTTTTCTATTGGAGTATTAGTTCTTTGTTTATATATTTTAAGGAAAAAAAAATTAATAAATTTTAGTCTTTTTATACTAGTCATTTTAACCCTATTAATATTGCAAATATTAGTCTCATTCACTTTGAAATTTGTCTTTTAACTTTGTTCATGGCATTTGGTATGTTTGTTGCAATGCTCAGAGATTTAAAATTTTTATGTAGTCAACTTTTTATTTTAGGGCGCTGGATTGTGTGGCATTACAAAGAAGACATTTGCAACCTAAGATTTTAAAAATATCTATATTTTCTATAATACTTCTATGGTTCCATATTTCACAGTTTGCTCTTTAGATTCATCTGGAAAACTTGAGTATGAAGGGATGAGTTAGAAATTCAATGTAATATTATACTTATGAATATAATTTCATATAAATTCCATTAAATGATTCATATTTTAAAGAATAAAATATGAACTGAAACAGTATCCAGTTTGTGCATTTTTTTAGTTCTGTCAGCTCTGAATGCATTTGTCCAATTATAACCTGTGTTTTTTGCCTCCTGGCTTCTCTACAGTGCTTCACAAAGAAATGTCCTTCCTTCTGTACACATCCTCACCGTAACTGATAAATCCAAGAGTAGGAAAATGCTGCATTACGTCACACACACAAACACAACACACACAGATTTATGTTTAATAAATGAAAATATATTTGCTAACAATCGTGAATATTCATTAGAAGGACTAACGCTGAAACTGAAGCTCCAATACTCTAGTTACCTGATGCGAAGAGCTGACAGATTAGACAAGACCCCAATGCTTGGAAAAATTGAAGGCAGGAGGAGAAGGGGATGACAGAGGATGAGATGGTTGGATGGCATCATTGACTCGATGGACATGAGTTTGAGCAAGCTCTGGGAGATGGTGAAGGACAGGGAAGCCTGGTGTGCTGCAGTCCCTGGGGTCACAAAAAGTCAGACACAACTGAGCGACTGAACAACAGCAACAACTTATAGCAATAAGCTGTAACATTATATCCACCACTCTTAAATCATAGAGTCTTTTGATGTAAAGACACACACTCATATGTTATATAGAACAGAAGCTAGTCTAGGTCAAAACAGAGAAAGAACAAATCATAGGAATACAAACATCTAAAATACAAGGTAAAGAGCTAAGGATCATGTAGAAAATCATAATTAATTGATCTGCAATAAACTTGTTCTTTTCCCCAGCATAGTCTAGGGAAATGAAGACTGCTCAGATGATGGTGGTAATAAATGGGCTTCCCTCAGTGCATATCATGTGGCAAGTCCTAATGTAACGGTTTTCTGCACTTTGATACATTTAAGCCCTCTGAAGGCAGTAAGTACTAGTACTGTATTCTCTGTACTATACAGAAACTGAGGCAAGAAGAGCCTGAGTGATTTGCTAAGACTACATGTTAGTGAGTAACTGAGCCAGGCTTTGAAACCAATTAGCCAGGTTTCAAGCCTGTGCACGGTGAACTTCAAGTCCATTGAAAATAGCCTTGATAATCACCATAGACTCTCCTGACATCCTCTTGTTAAAAAAATAAAAAACACCGAGACTAAGCTCAGGCAGCCAGTTAACAATCACTTCACAAAGACTCTTGAGCAAAAGTGGGTTCGGATTTAAGGACAAAGACGATACATTGTTCCTGAGAGGGAATCACCCTTTGTCAAGAGCTGGCATCCTCATTTCTAAACCACAGTCCTACTTCTTTACTTAAGTGAACTGGCAGGGCTCTTCAGTTTTCCTTTTATATCAAGTAGGGATTACAATAATAACTACTCACAAAAAGGTCTTCTAAACTGTAAAGTGTGAGTCAGTGCTTTTGATGCCAAGTAACAATTCAGGGGCAAAGGAAACAGCCACCTGTGAGGCCCCAGGTGAAGAAGGTAGGTACCATGCTGCTCCGTAGAAAGCCAGGGCCTAAGTGAGGTCTCAGCCCCAGACAGAGATGGCCAGGGGTGCCCTGTAGGTAGCCACTGCCAGGCAGGCGCTGCTAGGTGAGTGCCACCTGGCAGATGCTGATGGCAAAACAGGTCCTTTCTGCCACAGCAGCCAGGATTCCAGGAAGAGGCTATTGTTTTGAATTTCTGAATTCCGTGACGTCATTTGGGAGAAAATAACTCTGAGGAGAAGTGCTATGGGCACAGAAACCCTCCCACCTTCTCTCTGTGGCTGAGTCACTGTTTTAGAACTTCCCCCGGCAGAGAACAGGCCTTGCCCACAGCTCCGGTCTCTCTGTTTCCGCTGGATGGTACCAGGAGGCCAGGCAGCATCTCCGCTCTTCTCCGGGGCCACATCCAGTCTTATTTCCTACCTGAGGAAGGGCTCCCGGCAGTTACAGAGAAGACCAGGCACGCGGAGGGGCAAGCGAGCAACTGAAGGAAACCCTCCAGCCGCAAAAGTGAAGGAACGCCTCCAAGCGCCCTGCCAGCATGTCCCTGCCCAAGGCCCCTGAGAACTCAGAGGCTCCCTCATCTTGCAATCAGGCTGCTTCGTAGCAATAAGTGACAAACGGTCCTACTTGTCAGCTTACCTCTATTTCTAATAGTAAAAGAACGGGCTCATGATGTGGTTGGCAAGGGAAGGAAAAATAGCCACTTGGATTTTTCTTTCTTTTTTTTTTTAATATAGAAAGTATAGCACATTTCAAGACTTTCTGTCATAAAAAAATGTTTTCCAAGCAGAAATTCAGACTGACTGTTCTTCAGCTAGATTAAATTCTGCATCACATGGCATTCCAGTGCAGTCTGTTCTGAGGTGGGTGAGGGGCCAAAGTGAAGAGGCTGGATCGGTTTACTCCCATGTACAACCATTGCTCGACTGCTAATGACACCTGGCGTCTTTATAACTGCTTTCTGTCGTTAACTCACTGCTCCTCCACACAACTCCGAGCGAAGGATACCACTGCTATCCCTATACTGTAGATGAGGAAACTCAGGCACTGATGAGGCTCCTTGTCAAAGATGACGCTAGAAGTGGGGTAGCTGGAAGAAACCCGGCTGGCAGGTGGGAACTCACAATCCTTTACATGTTCAAGGTTTGAGCTTGTCTCCTCTCTCCTGTCAAAGTGATAAACACCTATCAGAAGGGCCCAGAAATAGAAGAAAATGAAACTAAGCTACCTTCTCTGAGTCAGACACTGGCCTAAGCCCTTTCCCTTCGGAAGTGTGAGGTGGAAACTCCTGGCTGAGGTGGGCTGACTTCCAGCATTTCAAAAGCCCCAGGTGCACTGAACACCTTTAAGACCTTTCTGAGGCTCAGCATAAGACATTCTGGAATCTTCAGTGGTTAAAGCCAGGATCAGGTTCCTTGCTTTCCTGACTTAAATTTTTTTCAATTTTTTTTTCAGCTTTTATGACCGTGACCCAGCTCTATCATACATTCATCAAACATTTTTGCTTTTAAAGTTCTTTACCCATTCACTGAAGAAAAAAAAAGTGGGTATGTGTTGAGGGGAAGATGTCCTCTCTGATCTTTGAGAAATAACTTCAGAAGGCAAAAGAAGCTTCTGTAGGCCAGCAGCAAAGTGTCAGGGATGCAGCTAAAGACTACTGAAAGTGAGCACTGAGAGATGAACAAGTTAGAATTTGCTCTTCCTCGTCTGCCAGGCTGTCTCCCAGTCTCGTCTCTCTGATTTTCCTGGGCCCTCACCTGTGTGTCTCTCCCATCTGGAGAGTCAAAGCAGAAAATGAGGGCTGCTTCCTCAGTCGAACCCCTTTCCTCTTCGATTCAATAATAAATCAACTTCAAAACTGAAACTTGAGTGGGAAGGAACCTGTAAACACCAACACCACCTTCTAGTGACCTAAACTGGCACTATCCAATAGAAATAACGTGAGTGATGTCAGTGAGCTAAACACTGCCAGCAGCCATTAAATAAATAAAAAGAAAACAGTGGCATTAATTTTAATAATAAATTTTATTTAACTCTGTATATTATCATTTCAACATGTAATCCAAAGAAAACTGGTGAGCTATTTTATACTTTTTTTCATACTAAGTCCTCAAAATCTCATGTGTAATTCATACTTAGTTCAGTTCAGTTGCTCAGTTGTGTCTGACTCTGTGACCCCATGGACTGCGGCACGCCAGGCTCCCCGGTCCATCACCTACTCCCAATTCATACTTTTAGTATATTTCAATTGGGCTAATCTTATTTAACAAGCTTAATTATCACATGTGGCCAGTGGCTATTATATTAGATGGCACAGACTTAAAACATGATTGTCTCCATTGCTGTCTCACAAACAATCACAGATCAATGAATCTTTAGTTAATCTTCACTTCATGCAACCAGAAATTATTACGGGAAAGAACAGCAAATTATCACCTGTTCTAAGTCGCTCTAAATTTCTGCAAAAAATCTATTTCCTCATTTAATCTTCACCATAACCCGTGAAGTTGGACCCAACAGTACTTTTAGATAGGTAACAGATTGACATGACAGGATTGCCCTTTCTCTCACACACATACAGACACACATATGTACACACCTGTTCTATGTTCTCAATTTATGTAGCCAAGGACCAGACCAGAACTGAAGCCACACAGCAGTATAGAGCCCATGTGAAAGAAAGCAGCCAGATTCTTGCTTTATTGATGCTCTTTTATATACCACCATTCCAGAAGAAGTTACTCTTACAATCTAAGCACTTTCACTTAAGGGAACATATATAATAATCAGGACCATCTTGGTCCTTAATCAGTCAAGGCCACCTCATCATAATGAGGGAGCTGGCATGGTCAGGGCCCAACCCAGTTTCTGAACAGTCTCTGCCTCCAGCTCTGGGCATTCTGGAACCCCACATCTTCTCAAGGTCAAAAAGTCCTTGCCTCCAGGGACTCATAAGAGAGAAGACACACATACACAAATAAAGAGATCAGACATATAAACAAGTAAACCAAATACATAAGTATATAAAATGTATTCTGGGATGGCAGGAAAGAGATTCTTTCTGAAGGTATCAGAAAAGCTTCACGCAAGTTTGGAAAAGAGCAAGATTTAAACAGATGAAAGTGGGCAAAGGGCCCATGCCAAGTAGAGATCACAGTGTACTTGACCTGGGGCACAGAGGTGCACAAAGTGGTTACAGGGTAAGTTGTCCCCTCCGGCTATAGAACATGAGGGACAGAGTATGGAACAAGATTGCCAAAGTGAGTAAAAGGGTAAAAGCCATCTTCAGAGGTCTTGAATGTTCACTAAGGTTTTAGGATTTTACAGTCTAAGAACTGGGTGCAACAGAAAGTTCTAGAGTGGGAGGATTAGCAAGGACAAAGGACTACTTTAGAAAACTCTGGTAAAGTCTGACAATTTACAGGTGCAAAAAAAAAATGGAGAGTTAAAAACAAAGCAAAGAAGCAGGCAAACAAAGAGGGCTAAGGGAGCATAAATTCAGAGGACCTTGCACTATTCTGGGTTATGGATTACAACAACCTAAATGATGCTGGTGGTAGGAAAAGTGAGGTGGTTAGGAGAATGAGATTTACAGATCTGGAACTGGAAGAGACAAGGGCCTCAAGATTAAAGGCTACCTTACTGAAAGAATGATGGTGACCTTCACGCAAATAGGAAAGTCGATATAACTAAACAGCTTTCCCCATGGTGGGTGGGCTTTGGAAGAGATAATGATCTCAAGTTTAACATGTAAATTTCCCTAATAAGGCCTGAATCTGTTCTGTGCACCTACTTTAATAGTTTAAGTGAATGACGGTTGAAAGAAATCCAATAAGCACTTGGCTTTCCTCAGAACTTGCTTAACTAGTTTCTGATAACCTGAGCCCGCTGGTCACTTGCTTTCTGCAAGCTGGTCTTGGCAATCTGCTCAGCTGTCCTCTGAATGACCTCAGAAGATCTGCTGACCATTCTTCATGTCTGACCCGACCACTGAGGGAAGAAAATTTCCAATCTGGACACGGAACTTCCTGGTCTGGATGTTACTTCTGAAAGGGCCATGGTATTGAGACACAACTTTAGATTTAAAACTTGGTGGAACAGTGGTTAAGAATCGCCTGCCAATGCAGAAGATGCAAGACATGGGTTTGATCCCTGGGTCAGGAAGATTCCCTGGAGCAGGAAATGGCAACCCACTCTCTAGTATTCTTGCCTGAAAATTCCATGGACAGAGGAGCCTGACAGGCTACAGTCCATGGGGGGTCACAAAAAGTTGGACACTACTTAGCATGGAGGCACGCACATACCTCTATATTTAAAGTGAAGGAAAGTCTACAGGTATATGTCAGTAATAAAGTTCTTTGTCAACAAACTCCTATTTTAAATCTACAAGGCAAGATGCCCATCCATCACTTGATCCTCAATGGTGGAATATTCTATAGAGATTCTGTCCCATATATTTGGAGTCGTCGGTCTCTTAATAACCAAAGTATCACAGAGAGCAAAGAGCTTCATATAAATGAAAATTACAAAGTTGGCTTAAAACTCAACATTCAGAAAACTAAGATCATGGCATCTGGTCCTATCACTTCATGGCAAATAGATGGGGAAACAGTGGAAACAGTGACAGACTTTATTTTGGGGGGCTCAAAATCACTGCAGATGGTGACTGCAGCCATGAAATTAAAAGATGCTCGCTCCTTGGAAGAAAAGTTATGACCAACCTAGACAACATATTAAAAAGCAGAGACATTACTTTGCCAACAAAGGTCCGTCTAGTCAAGGCTATGGTTTTTCCAGTGGTCATGTATGGATGTGAGAGTTGGACTGTGAAGAAGGCTGAGCACCAAAGAATTGATGCTTTTGAACTGTGGTGCTGGAGAAGACTCTTGAGAGTCCCTTGGACTGCAAGGAGATCCAACCAATCCATCCTAAAGGAAATCAGTCCTGAATATTCATTGGAAGGACTGATGCTGAAGTTAAAACTCCAATATTTTGGCCACCTGATGCGAAGAATTGACTCATTTGAAAAGACTGTGATACTGGGAAAGATTGAAGGTGGGAGGAGAAGGGGAGGAGAAGGGGGAAACAGAGGATGTGATGGTTTGATGGCTGACTCAGTGGACATGAGTTTGAGTAAACTCTGGGAGTTGGTGGTGGAGGGAGGCCTGGTGTGCTGCAGTCCACAGGGTCGCAAAGAGTCGGATATGACTAAGCAACTGAATTAAATCATTTATAAAAACACAAGGCTTATCAATGCTCCCCAGTATGTCCTTAGAGGCTATAAAATTCAATTAACACTTTTAGGAAAAGGATCGAATGTGCGTGTACACATACTTCAGAGCCATCCCCAAATATGCCACTTTCACAGACTTTGTCAAATCTCCCGCAACATGTGGTAATAATATTTTCAAACATTTCAAAACATTAAGCTTTTAAAAAGTGGATGAGGCCTCTTTATTCAGTGGAAAATAGAAGCATGATTTAGAAAGCAGAATATAACTGTCCAGAATGGAATACAGTCCAGTCAAGAGTTCTCATGGCCTCTGGTAATGGGTGTTGTAATTGGTCTCCAAAAATGGCTCCCAACAATTCTTCCCCTGCCTATAGGGTCAGACTCAAGAGATGGAGAGCCTTTGTGCTCCCTTGACTGAGTCTGGGTTGGTCTTGTGACTTGCTTTTGCTCAACAGAACGCAGCACAATTAACATTCTTGGACTTCCAAGCCTAGGCCTTAAGAGGGCTAGCAGCTTCTACTTCTTCTCCAGGCAGCTAGCTGCCTCATGAAAATGTGACTACCTGATGGAGAGATCTGAAGCCATCATGGTCAGCTGAGCCCAGCTGAGCTCCCAGCTGAATGCAACCACGTGACTGAAAGTGTTAGCTGCTCGGTCGTGTCTGACTCTTTGTGACCCCGTGGACTGTAGACTGCCAGGCTCCTCTGTCCATAGGATTTCCCAGGCAAGAATACTGGAGTGGGCAGCCACTCCCTTCTCCAGGGGATCTTCCCAACCTAGGGACTGAACCTGGGTCTCTTGCACTGCAGGCAGATTCTTTACCATCTAGGCCATAAGGGAAGCATGTCTGGAGCCCTGGCATAAAAACAGCAGATGAACCCCAGCCACCCCACAGAATCAGGAGAAATAATAAATCAGTGCTGCTAAGTCTGGGGTCCTTGTGGGTGATAACAGATTAGTGAAACAATGGGTGACGAAAGATATCAAGTGGCTGAAAGTGAGTCCAATCTACCATTCACCTGTGACCATTTGTGATTCTACTGAGATTTTGTAGACTTCTGCTTGCAAGCTAATTCAAGTGGAGAAACAGATAGGACCTTCTCTTGTCATATTCAGACTGATGTTCACACTGGATTCTGACAATTCTACTCCCAGAGCCCGGAAGGACTAGGAAAACTGTCTCCTTTGACTGGTACACAAAGCTCTCTCTCTTTCCGTGTATTCTTCCTTTATGTAACACCATGCCACAAACCTACAAATGTTGACATCAGAAAGAGTAATAAGATGATGAATGCTGGAGTGAATAAAACTTCACTGTAAGTACTGGGGGATGAAGAGAAGCTGGCATAGACCTTAAATGCACTTGGTGGGGTGGACTGTGTGGAGTCATACAGATAGCAATGACTAGGCAGGCATGGGGCAGACTGAATTATTAGCCCCAATTCTTGACCCTTTTCTACAATCACACCCTTGCTATCAATGTGCTATGGTCAGATGAACTTCTTTGCCCTCTGTCTTTGAACCCTCTATGTGACTCAATTTGGCTAATAACATGTGGGTGAAAACAACAGTGTGCCAAGTCCAAGTTCAAGCTTAAGAGGCATCATGTGTATTGCTTGCACTTTTACTCTCCTGAAAAAGAAGAGCATGTTCCCCTTGGCTCCTGGATCCCAGGAGGAAGTTGAGACATGGAACAGAGCCACTCCAGCTGACCAACTGCCTTGTGATCAAGAAAGATATGCTTATTGTTGAATGCCACTGAGATCCTGGGGCTGTCTATTACTCAGCAATAGTTGACGAATACAAGCCTTCTTTATTAGATGCCAACATTTGCAAACTACACACGATACTTTAGAACAACAGAAAGTCTTCTTGGTTATAAAAGTTGTAACCATATTAGCAAATGAATAGTTAGATGGTTTCATTGCCAAGTGAAATAAAATACAATATATTGAGTACCACCAAATGAACTTACAAAACAGAAAGAGACTCACAGGCTTAGAGAACAAACTTATGGCTGCTGGGAGGAAAGACAGGGATAAGGGATAGTTAGGGAGTTGGGGACTGACATGTACACAATGCTTTATTTAAATGGATAACCAACAATGACCTACTGTATAGCACATGGAACTCTGCTCAATGTCATGTGGCAGCCTGGATGGGAGGGGAATTTGGGGTAGAATGGATACATATATATGTATGGCTGAGTCCTTTTGCTGATCACCTGAAGCTACGCAACCTTGTTTGTTAATTGCTTATACCCCAATACAAAATAAAAAGGTTTTATATATATATATATATATATATATATATAGACTATCATTAANTATATATATATATATATATATATATATATATAGACTATCATTAAATTTTTGCTTTTACAGGTCTAAGAGTATCTTTCTACAGGTTATGATTTGATACTCAAAGTTCTCCATAATATAATCCTAACTTAGTTTTCTAACCAATTTCCTCTCACTTATATTTTATATTCCATTCAAACTGTATTACTTGAGGGGACGGGCGGGTGCTCAAGAGGGAGGGGATATATATATACACACATATGGCTGATTCACTTTGTTGTACAGCAGAAACAGACACAACTTTGTAAAGCAATTATACTTCAATTAAAAAAAAACTAGATTACTTGATTTTGTAATTTTTTGGTATTACTTGTAATTTTTAAATATGTCACAGCACCTTTAGCCTTTCCTCATCCAGTTCCTTCCTACACCTTTTATCCAACAGATTTAGATTCTCCATCCTTTAAGGCCAGTTTCAGCTGTCACCTCGTAAAAAATCTGTTCAGATCCCATCTTTTAAGGTAGTCTCTCCATCCCTCTGACTCTTATCATGATATGTATGTCTTTTCCTCTTCTGGTATTTGGCTTATTCTGCCTCATAACGCTTCCTCATCCTCTTATAAAGTTCTAGACAGCAAGGCTTATCTCAGTATCCTCCGTGGCATGTAGCAAAGGGTCTGACACATCATGTACCAGCTAGTCAATAATTTTTCGCATTAAAGAATGGAAGACGGATAGAAAGTAGCCACGACACTGAGAAGGGTTCGTGGACTTTGGAGTCAGAGATACTGATTGTATTACTTTGTAGCTGAGCAGCTCTGGACCAGTTAGTCTCACTGTGCTCCAGCTCCCAAATGTGTAAAATTGGGATGGCACAGATTTCACAGGATTGTTGTGAAAATTCAACATGAAACTGAATGCAAATGCTTCTTGCTGTCTGACATATGGTGGAAGCTCCATAAGTGGTAGCTCTAATTACCAAAACGACAATGACACAGAATCTCATATAGAAGTTGGTTTAAACAAATCTCTGATATTCGATTATTTCCTCTTACAAGTTCAATTTTGAGAGTGATAGTAATAACTAGTTCCTATTAACAGTTTTCCCAAAAGGTGCGGTTCAAAGATCTGGATTCTAGTTTTATTAACTCATTATCGACCAGGAGATTTTTGCAGAAACTAACACTGCGGTGGGAGGTCTTTTTGG
>SJYQ01095230.1:65031-141075 GCA_006410935.1 Redunca redunca
GTCGAAAGTTTTTCTCACTAACACTTTACAGGTTATTTCATTCAATAGTTAGAACTGACACACCTGTAAAGTCTACTAAGTTTTGTGAAATGTTGTCTTCAATCCACTTTTCTGTAGAAGCAAAGGAACATTCTCCAGCACCATGGTTTCATTTTTCACTTTCTGTATCAGAATGAATCACTAAGTAATTTTTGCTGTTTTGTTGGTCTAATATTTACACCATTTGAATCAGAACCATATTCTGAGGAACTATGATCTTCTGAGACATTTAGTATATATGTCACTCAGATAATCGGAGAAAGTATCTACATAAAATTCACCGAAAAAATCCTCTTCGCTTGAAATTTTTCAGTGTGTCACTTTGAAAATTTTCAGTTCAGTCGCTCAGTCGTGTCTGATTCTTTGTGACCCCATGCACGCCAGGCCTCTCTGTCCATCACCAACTCCTGGAGTCCACCCAAACCCATGTCCATCAGGTGGTGATGCCATCCAACCATCTCATCCTCTGTCGTCCCCTTCTCCTCCTGCCCTCAATCTTTCCCAGCATCAGGGTCTTTTCCAGTAAGTCAGCTCTTCACATCAGGTGGCCAAAGGATTGAAGTTTCAGCTTCAATATCAGTCCCTTCAATGAACAACCAGGACTGATCTTCCTCAGAATGGACTGGTTGGATCTCCTTGCAGTCCAAGAGACTCTCAACAGTCTTCTCCAACACCACAGTTCAAAAGCATCCATTCTTCAGCATTCAGCTTTCTTTATAATCCAACTCTCATATCCACACATGATCACTGGAAAAACTATAGCCTTGACTAGACAGACCTTTGTTGGCAAAGTAATGTCTCTGCTTTTTAATATGCTGTCTAGGGTAGTCATCACTTTCCTTCCAAGGAGTAAGCGTCTTTTAATTTCATGGCTGCAATCACCATCTGCAGTGATTTTGGAGCCCAAAAAAATAAATTCTGACACTATTTCCCCATCTATCTGCCATGAAGTGATGGGACCAGATGCCATGACCTTAGTTTTCTGAATGTTGAGCTTTAAGCCAATTTTCATTCTCCTCTTTCACTTTCATCAAGAGGCTCTTTAGTTCTTCTTCACTTTCTGCCATAAAGGTGGTGTCATCTGCATATCTGAGGTTATTGATATTTCTCCCAGCAATCTTGATTCCAGCTTGTGCTTCTTCCAGCCCAGCATTTCTCATGATGTACTCTGCATATACGTTAAATAAGCAGGGTGACAATATACAGCCTTGACGGACTCCTTTTCCTACTTGGAACCAGTCTGTTGTTCCATGTCCAGTTCTAACTGTTGCTTCCTGACCTGCATGCAGGTTTCTCAAGAGGCAGGTCAGGTGGTCTGGTATTCCTATCTCTTTCAGAATTTTCCACAGTTTATTGTGATCCACACAGTCAAAGGCTTTGGCAGAGTCAATAAAGCAGGAATAGATGTTTCTGGCACTCTCTCACGGATGCAACATCTTGTGGATGTTGGCAATTTGATCTCTGTTCCTCTGCCTTTTCTAAAACCAGCTTGAACATCTGGAAGTTCACGGTTCATGTATTGCTGAAGCCTGGCTTGGAGAATTTTAAGCATTACTTTACTAGCATGTGAGATGAGTGCAATTGTGCAGTAGTTTGAGCATTCTTTGGCATTGCTTTTATTTGGGATTAGAATGAAAACTGACCTTTTCCAGTCCTGTGGCTACTGCTGAGTTTTCCATATTGGCTGGCATATTGAGTGCAGCACTTTCACAGCATCATCTTTCAGGATTTGAAATAGCTCAACTGGAATGCCATCACCTCCACTAGCTTTGTTCATTGTGATGCTTCCTAAGGCCCACTTGATTTCACATTCCAGGATGTCTGGCTCTAGGTGAGTGATCACACCATCGTGATATCTGGGTCATGAAGATCTTTTTTGTACAGTTCTTTTGTGTATTTTTGCCACCTCTTCTTAATATCTTCTGCTTCTGTTAGGTCCCCACCATTTCTGTCCTTTATTGAGCCCATCTTTGCATGAAATGATCCCTTGGTATCTCTAATTTTCTTGAAGCAATCTCTAGTCTTTCCCATTCTATTGTTTTCCTCTATTTCTTTGCACTGATCGCTGAGGAAGGTTTTCTCATCTCTCCTTGCTATTCTTTGGAACTCTGCATTCAAATGGGTATATCTTTCCTTTTCTCCTTTGGCATTTACTTCTCTTCTTTTCAGAGCTATTTGTAAGGCCTTCTCAGACAGCCATTTTGCTTTTTTGCATTTTTTTTCTTGGGGATGGTCTTGATTCCTGTCTCCTGTACAATGTCATGAACCTCCATCCATAGTTCATCAGGCACTCTGTCTATCAGATCTAGTGAAAATTTTATGTTTATGATATACACAAGGTTGGAACAAAAACCTAATGGAGCAACATGTGAATGATAATGACAGTCAAGTTGTATAAAGAACGCTTGATCAATTTTAAGCTCTAACAACTTCGCACAGTGATGTTTATTGTATTACCATCTAACAACGCAGTGATATGTCTCCAGTCAATAATGTGTTAAGATGCCCATATATTACTCCACAGTTCTTGGCTCTATAGGGAGGGAGCATTAGAGGCAAGTTTGTTCCAGGCAACAATACATCTCCTTGAAACAAACCAAAGGGAACCCTTCTTCCTCCATATGCACGAGTCTACCTGTAGTAGGGCATTATCCCTTCCACAGTGTTCCCAACTCTTCCCCAGGGAACTGAAGCAGACATTGCAATGGACCAAAGGCGAGAGACTAAAATGCCACAGAAGCTCTGGACAGAGACTGAAGGGGGCAACTTGAGTTGTTTACGTAAACATTATTTCCAGAAGATTCTTTAATGAATAAAGAGATGAAGAAGTGCTCTTATGAATAAAAGTGGCATGCAAATGTCAGTGGGAATTATTGTTATAGTAATTCAGCAAAAACGGTTTCATCTTCTCTGACTAACTGGAATCTGGTACAAACACATAGCTACTATTCATCAGGGTATCACTGATCTTGACAAATTTAAGATTAGGCAAACTCAAAACCTGTGAATGGCCAGGCATGGAACATCGGCAAGTGAACCGGGGCTGCTGTGCGTTAACAGGGAAGGCTTAGCAGAGACACTGCCTGTCTGAGTGGGCAATTTGTACCCCACCCCACCAACTGCTGCTTCAGGAAATGGAAAATCTGTTTGGCCGGTTCTTCTCAAGAAATCTGGGGTTTTGTGTGGAACATCCTGATTTTTAAAGGCTGTCTTTCTTTTTATTTTAAAAATTCTCTGGGGGCCAAAGAAAATCCAGATGAGGCCATGGGTTGGCACTTTGTGACCTTTGCATTGCACCGTCTCAACTCACTATGAATCATCAGAAATGGTTAAAAGATGGTTTCTAAATTCACTGCAATTGTATTTTTGGATCCGAGGATTTATAATTCACATACACTTACAATAAACTCCAAGTAACACCACATTCCCTCAGTTATAAATCTTCACCCATTTCTGGACCTTCATGTTTCAGTCCCACAAGTCTGGACCAGAACTAAGTCTTAGTCTGCACCTAAGTCCTTTGAGTTCTGCAAAGCTTGATTTAAATGTGAGCTCTGTATAAATCCTCCATGGTCCTCCTCAAAGTCTTCCAGGTATAAATTATGATGAAACTGTCCAGTGTAAAAGATCTGCATCAATTTTTATCATATCTCATCGGCCCTTTACCTGCTCTCCCTGTCAAATGGAATACTACCACGACACTGCAGTTACTCACTCCTGTGAACACAAAAGGCCTAGATCAAGGGGGCCAAGAATGAAGTTCTGTGGCACTTACCGCCAAACACATCTCCATTCTGGTAGTTCTTCCCTTTCTGGGCTTCCTCTTCATTTTGAACAGTGGCAACATGCTTGGCGGAGGCACAGCCCATAGTCTCATTCGGTCAGCTTCAGCCGGGCTGAACTGCAAATCATCTCTACAGACACGGGGACATGTTTTTTTTCTTTAGACACAGGGAAAATCCACCTTCTTGCTGAGTCAGTCAAGATGGGTGCACCTGGAAGAAGACAGCGCTAGATGAGAACGCATAACACAAAGCCCGCGTCTCCGCGTCCCCAGGGTTTCTTGCCTGAGTCCGCTGGATGGGGGTGCGACCAGGCACTGCAGAGGAAACACAGCATGGGTCATTCTCATCTCACCCTGTGCTCGGAAAGCAGGGTTGGAAGGCCTGCACCCTGCACAACACGTGGCTGGACATTTTGAGGAGATAAAACATTTCTCTTTATTTATTCTAATAAATATTTGAGCGCTCCTACTTGCCACATGGACTTCCCTGGTGGCTTAGACGGTAAAGAGTCTGCCTACAATGTGGGAGACCCGGGTTCGATCCCTGGGTCAGGAAGATACCCTGGAGAAAGAAATGGCAACCCACTCCAGTACTCTTGCTTGGAAAATCCCATGGATGGAGGAGCCTGGTAGGCTATGGTCCATGGGATTGCAAAGAGTCAGACACGACTGAGCCACTTCACTTTCACTTGCCACATACAAACTTGAAGGGCCATCTAGGTTTGTTCATGTTCTGGAATCTCAGAAACCTTCAGAGGAAGGAAAGCACATGGATGAGATCCACTGAGTTCGGAAGGCTGGGGAAAGTCCTCCATCTTTTGCATCTGGCCCTGTAGCCAGCTCTTTCCAGCAATTCCAATTTCACCTGGAGGGAGTGAGCTGGAACATGGGCTAGTTTATACATTTCTGGTAGGTTCTAAAAAATGATTCAATATTTTATCAGTGAGGTGACACTGTTTGGGAAGGAAGGAGATGGGAGAGATGTACTGACATTTTTAAAACCTCCTGTATAATACAGTGTATTAAGTACCATGATAAACATATCATTGGAATCTATGGCAATGCAGAATTCAAAAAAATAGATTAAACTGTGATCGGGCAAAGGCAGGAATTAAAAGAGGAAGTGATATTTTGTAGTGTCTTAAAGTTTGGTAGAAACTTGCCAGGCTTGAAAGGATAGTAGCATCATCCAAATGTAAAGAACTGCCTGAGCTAAGACGCTGGAGTGTGGAAGAGCATGGTGTGGGTATGTGTGTGCGCGCGTGCTGCGTATGTGTGTGCGCGCGTGCGTGCGTGCATGCACATGTGTGTTCAGAGGGGTCATTGGGGGGTGGGGCAGGGAAGAGGACTGCATTGCTCAGGCTTGTGAAGGGCCTGGAGGAAGCCTTGCTAACTTTACCCACTTTAATAAAGATAAACTATAAGATGTCGCAAGATAGAGGAAGTCCATTTGATCTAAATCTGAGACGACTTTGAGAGATACTGAATTAGTAGCATTCAAATCCATTCTGTCAACCTACTACAGTGGTTAAAGAAACAGTACTGAAATATGAGACAAGAAGAAACGGAGACAGGACTCAGTTCAAGAGGCACAAGGGAGAAAACTCCTCTCCAAGCAGGTGGCTGCCAAGGGCTGCGGCTTTGACCTACAGGGCAGTACTTTCTCAGGGTCCACCTCCCCGTCATTCTGCATCATCAGGTAAGGTGACAGGGGGGGTTCCCAGAATGAATTCCTTACTTTCCAAAACGGAATGTGGGAAAACAACTTCACACATACACAAGAGAGCAACCTGAAGTGGAGAGGAAACCTCACCTCCCCTTCCAGTCTGTTGCCACCTCCTCCATAACAAACAAAGTGAAAACAGGAAGGAGAGTGGGAAACCCTAGCGAAATCCTGAAGGACAATAGGAATTCAGAGACAGTTTACAACCCTCCTCTCTGGGAGTCCTCTTGCTTTTTCTTTTCCTCATTCCTATTTCGTGTGGACAGCTTCACAAGCTACCCAAGAAATTAATGTAAGAATCTAAGATAAGAATTATTCTTTGCTTCTCCCCAAAAGCATTGTGCACTGTTTCTTCTGTTGTTAAAAGCTGTGTTTGTTTGTAGCAACAAATCTTACTTGAATTTGAAAAGTTGAAGTCACATGAAAAATCACACTGCAGAGGGCAAACAAAAATAAAACATATTTTAAAACTTGTCAAAGGACTTCTCTGTTACTCAGGCGTGGAAGTGAGGGGCATGCTAACAAGCAGATTAGATATGATTCTAATTAGACACTTAAAATTCAAGTGATGACTCGGGAAGTCTTCATTTAATTGTATTTTTTAAAAAGCACGATCAATCAAAATGAGTTCTCTCCAAACCATAGTTAGGTGCAGATTTTGTTTCCGAAACACACACACTATGTATTTTATTACAGTAATTTAATTTTAAGAGTGAAGTTTTCCAATTTTACAACTTCATCAGGAGTATATTTTAATATTTTGTCCATTTCAAAGGAGATAATTATGAAATTATCTGAGAGGCAGAAGATCTACAATTCTCAAAATGAACCGTGGGGTACTGGGGAAAGTTTTTTTTAGTATGTCATCGGGACTCTGCACATAAACCATTGTGCGTTCATTCATTCATTCAACAGATATTTACTGAAAAATGCTAAGTGACAGATACGTTTTTGGCAGACCCTGTGTACAGAAGCATAAACAGGACCATTCTCCTCCCTGTCCCTATAAGAACATGAACACTCAGAGAAAGGAGATCGTGAGAAAGACTAGTTTCACAATGTGGTACAGCAACTGCCAGTCAAATGTAGGATGACAGGGGAATTCACCCCACAGGTATCTGATTCAGCCTTGAAATCATGAATGTCAAGAAAAGTTTGACTTGAGATCTGACCACAGCTGAATAAACATCACTAAACCACCCCCCTCCCCTACAAACTACATTTCTTTTATAGTCTGATGTAATGTCAAGGTTTCATTTCTACTGAAAATTCTCTTACGTGAATCCAACGGCGACCTCAAATTGAGGAGATCTTCAGAAATGAACCCCTACTGACTGCCACCATCATCTGCTCAAAGTTTCCCTGGGGCTTCCCTTGTGGTCCAGGGGATGAGAATCCACCTGTGAATGCAGGAGACTTGGGTTCCATCCCTAGTCTGGGAAGATCCCGTGTGCCATGGAGCAGCTAAGTCTGTGTGCCACAACTACTCGGCCTGTGCTTGAGAGCCCGGGAATTCCAGCTACTGAAGCCCGCACCCTACGGCCTGTGCTCCGGCACGAGAGAAGCCACAGCAAAGAGAAGTTCACTGCAAAGTGAACCGCAACTAGAGAGCAAGACTAGAGTAGCCCCCAATCACCTGAACTGCAGAAAACCTGAGGGCAGCAACCAAGACCCAGTGCAACCAAAACTAAAGAAATACATAATTTTTTTTTAATAAAAGGAAGTTTCCCTTCAGTTTCTACTTATTACCTTTCACATAGATCCAAGTGTATTTTTTTAGTTTCCACGAGTTTTCTTCAGCTTATCTCTCCCAGCTCCCACATCATCTATTCATTCACGCCCCTGAAACTACCCCACTTAGGGAAGGCTTAGGGTCCAAATGAGCGTGGAGAGACCCAAGTACTGAGCAGACAGTCTCGTTCTCACATATTGTCATTAAGAGCATGTTATTTATTTCTGAAGTCACAGATCACAGGCTGAGAATTAAACTGAAGCATCCCTTTGATGGGATCTTCTAATACCAAGTCTCACTGAGGATGATTTTTTAAAAACTAAATAATCTATACGTAAGATCATCAGTTCAGTCGTGTCCGACTCTTTGCGACCCCATGGACTGCAGCACGCCAGGTTTCCCTGTCCATCACCAACTCCCAGAGCTTAGTCAAACTCATGTCCATTGAGTCGGTGATGCCATCCAACCATCTCGTGCTCTGTCGTCCCCTTCTCCTCCTGCCTTTCAGGAGATGTAAGATCACCAGGCAGCTCAAAAACATGGGGTCCAATTAATAGCCCACATGAGTGTGTGTTAGTTGCTCAGTTGTGACTGATTCCTTGCAACCCCATGGACTGTAGCCCACCATGCTCCTCTGTCCATGGAATTCTTTAGGCAAAAACTTTGTGTAAAAATCGCCCCAAGTGGCTGAATGGCTATATTATCCTATATCATGAAATTAGAAGCTGCAAATCCCTACCACAGTGTTACACACTAAATTAATACCGCACACCCTTTCATTTATCTGTGGCTGTGCTGGGTCTCCCTTGCTGCGCTGGCTCTTCTCTAGTTGCAGTAAGCGGGGGCTACTCTTTAGGCGTGGTGTGAGGGCTTCTCATTGTGGTGGCTTTTATTTCAGAGCATGGGCTCAAGAGCTTGCAGGCTTCAGTAGTTGTAGCACCTGGGCTCAGTAACTGCGGTTTGTGGGCTCCAGAGCACAGGCTCGGTAGTTGTGGCACACGGGCTTAGTTGCTCCTTGGCATGTGGGATCTTCCCAGACCAGGGATTGAACCTGTGTCTCCTGCTTTGGCAGGCGGATTCTTTACCACTGAGCCACCAAGGAAGCCCTCTCGCCATCTTTACATTTTTCATGCTTTGATACAATTTGTAAATCCAATTCAAAAATTTTCCAAAGAACTCACAAATCTGTAATCATGCATGTTTACCCCTCCCCTCCTTACACTATGCCTCAAGGCTCCTCAGGTACTACTTTCGATATCCACAGGGGAATTATTGTTCCAGGACACTTCACATTGTAACATGAGGAAGTTCTTTCCTGTACATAAGTCCTTACTTTTTTATGCACTTTTTTATGTGATACATTTGGTCCCTTTATAAGAAAAGATTATGGATTTATGATGACTTTTTTCTTTTTCTCAGTGCAGATGATATCTCTATTTTAAAAATTTTTTCCCAGCCTTATGGCAGAACAATTGACAAAACTACAATTTACTGAAAGCATTCAAGGGAATACTTCGATATACTATATTTGTGAAGGGATTCCCACCAAGTTAATTAACACATTTATCACTTCATATATTTACTCTTTTAAAATGAGAACACAGTTCTACTCTCTCAGCAACTTCCAATCATACAATATGGTGTTATCAACTACAGTCACCATGTTATACCCTAGACCTTATTCATCTTACGACTGAAAGTTTGTACCCTTTTATCAATCTCAACTTATTTCTCTCAGCCTCTGGCAACCACAATTTTACCCTCCATTTGTCTGAGTTTGACTTTTTAAATGTTAAGATTATCTGCAGGCTTCCGTGGCTCAGTGGTAAAGAATCTGCCTGCCAAGGCAGGAGACACAGGTTCAATCCCTGGTCTGGGAAGATCCCATATGTCGCGGAGCAATCAGCCTGTGCACCGCAACTATTGAGACTGTACTGCAGAGCTTGGGGCCACAGCTACTGGAGCCCGCATTCCCCAGAGCTCATGCTCTGCAACAAGAGAAGCCACCGCCACGAGAAGCCCGCAGACCGCAATAAAGAGCGGGCCCCGCTCACCGCAACTCGAGAAAAACCCGCACTGCAAGGGAGATCCAGCACAGCCAGAATACATAGATTAAAAAAAAAGACCCCGCACAAAAGTAATACCATGCAGTGCCTGTCCTTCTCTGTCTGGCTTACTTCACTTAGCATAATTTCTTCCAGGTTCATCCATATAGTTGCAAACGGTAGGATTTCCATAATCGGGCTGAATCATATTCCTTTGTGTGTGTGTGTGTGTGTGTGTGTGTGTGTGTGTGACATTTTCTTGATTCATTCACTGAAGGACACTTAGGTTGCTTGCATCCCTTGACTATTGTGAATAACGCTGCAATAAATGCAAGTGCAGATATCCCTTCAAGATAATAATTACATGTATGTTCAGAATTGTGACTGTGGATGGCTTTTTTCTTTACCTTAACTTTATGAACTGGAAGCATAACTTTATCAGAAAAAAACCTACTTCCATAAAACTGGGAAGGAATAAAATATGCAAAATCTGCTTTAAGAAAAATCAGAGAAATATCTGAACTTTTTTTAAACAAAGGTTATACAAAATATTTCTGCTTACATAATATTATGGATAATTTCACTTTTCACCAATTAATCATGGATTTTTTCATTTTGGATGGAAAAGTCAAAAAATATTGTAGACAGTTCTCTTGTTAAAAGAGATACTTCTAAAAAATGAATTAAAAATGATAAACACCATAAAGAAACCCTAGGCCAGAAAGAACACGAAGGCACCACATGGAGCTTGGAGGATTGGAGAAAAACTGAATTCTGATTGCAATGGGCACACAGAGAGCTATGAAGTCAGCAGTTAAGAAAAAGATAATAGGCACATTATTAATAGATGAGGAGCAAAGTGTCCCCCCTTTCTTCCTTTGATTAAAAAGGGAAATCAAGATAAGGCAACATCTAAAAACTCCTTTCTTTTATTGAAGAAAGAGCCAACATCCAAGCTCCACAAAGAAAATATATATATATATATAAATAACTAATCAGTCTGTGTGCCCATCTGTTCTGCTTCGCTGTAATGAGTGTTAATACAGCAGCCCACTGGGGGGAAGAAGAAAGACTGCTAAAAGGGATTTCTCATTTTGAAGCTCTGGTATCCTTGGGCTACTGTTAACACCATTTCACATTTCATTGTGCATGTTAAAGATAATACACAAAGAGATGCCACATTTGACATGTGGATAGTCTGGAAAAGTCAAACCTCCCTATTGCCCAGGATTTGCTGGCATCACAAAAGATATTCATTCCTCGCCTCACACTCATTTGGTGACATGGCAATTGACAGCATGCTATTAATGCCAAAGAAATAGGAATATCTGCTTCTTCTTTCTCTATGGGAAAACTCTCATTTTTTCAAATAATCATTGTACAGAGATATCTCTCAGAAACAACAATAGTAAGTCCTATACATTTCTGATAGATTTCTGCTGTGGGGGATTGCGACAAGGAGGCAAGGTGACAAATGGAAAGAGAATTAGAGGGGCAGTGAGGATGCTCAGCTCTGATCTCAGGCATCACACGCCTCTCTCAGTACCAAGGCTGGGCTTCCTCTCTCTGAGCCTTTTCCTTTGATTCTACAATCTGCCTGAACATAAATCCAAGTGATGCTGAAGAATGAAATTACCACTTGTAAAAAGGCCATTTCTTACCTAGACTCAATTTATTTACAAACTTTGTTTCAACACTTACCCAGTTAAGATATACTTGCAATTTTTTTCCTCAAAATATTTCAGGAAGCCCTTTGAAGTCTAAAGATTATTGCCAATTATGTTTTGGTCCAAGGGTGTTGATTTCAATTGCATATCCAGTGAAAAAATGAACAAGGCTTGGCCATCTTATTTTTTCTTTTCTATTCTGCCTTTCATAGACAAAAATATATATATTTTTAAATGTTTCTTACAGAGAGTTGGATGGAAAAAGCTTGTGGTATAACTGTTCTTCAGCTAAGGATTGTAGAGTTTGGTGCCTTTACCCTGTAGCTAAAAACTCTATTCCTGTATTGACTATATGTGTTCACACAAGTTTATGGATGTGAAGTGAAGTGAAGTCGCTCAGTCTTGTCTGACTCTTTGCGACCCCATAGACTGGGGCCTACCAGGCTCCTCCGTCCATGGGATTTTCCAGGCAAGAGTACTGGAGTGGGTTGCCATTTCCTTTTCCAGAGGATCTTCCTGACCCAGGGATCGAACCCAGGTCTCCCGCATTGTAGCCAGATGCTTTACCATCTGAGCCACCAGGGAAGCCCTGGGAAGGCAAGAGAGGAAAACACCTGATCCTGATAAAGACTCCGCATCCACACCAGGGTAAAGCTATGCAAAAGAACTATGCTGTTTCTAGATTTGTTCCTCTGTGATCAAAGTCCAGATATTCCTGGACTTTGAATTCTACCTTTTCCCCCTTTGTTCATGTATGCTCAGTTGTGTCTGACCCTTTGCAACCCCATGGATTGCAGCCCATCAGACTCCTCTGTTCACGGAATTTTCCAGGCAAGAATACTAAAGCTGGTTGCCATTTTCTACTCCAAGGGATCTTCCCGACCCAGGGATTAAACCCACTTCTCTTGAGTCTCCTGCATTGGCAGGCAGATTCTTTACCACTGCACCACCTGGGAAGCCCTTTCCCACTCTCAAGACTTGGAATATCAAAGGGATTTCCAGGAAGTTGCCAACCTGTGTCAGTGAGGAACCTTCTTACCCAGACACCCATGACTGGCATCTTTTGCCAGCTGTGATACCTGGTTCATCATGTCACCTGGGACAAATCTATGTGGCTTCCTTGTCAGTATCCTAATAATAACAGCTGTTCTCTCTCTTTTACGGATTTTTTGGAAACCTAGGTAGATTGTGACATGCTTTGCAAGGCTCTTAGAAATGCAAGGTAATCTGTTGCATGCACTCTGCTCTGCCATGTGCCTGCCATTACTTATCAGCCTCATGGCTTTTCAGGAGCTTTGGGTGCAGTCAGTTTGCCCAGAGGGATCCCATATGTGGCCCTGGAGAAAATGAGAGAAAAACAGATGGAAAGGAAAGAATAAAGATCAAAACAATGACTACAACATGTAAGTTCTAAGTATGAAATACTAAAAGGACAAATCTGATTTTAATCTAAGCCCTAAAAAATCATGATTCTTCCCAAATGGCCAGTGAAGGATGAACTGGGTGACCTGTGTGTTGAGACATACTGTAGAGGAGCAGACATGATTCCTGCCTTTGAAGGGCTAGCATTCAGACAGGGCTAACGGATCATAAACACAATAAAGTAAAATAAAATTCCCACTACTAATGTACACTGCAGGGGAAGAAATGATGGGAGATGTTCTTTGAAGTCATAGCCTATTTCAAGCTAATTAAGTTAGTGCTTGTCTCAGCTATTTATCTGTTTTTGGCTGCGCTGGGCCTTTGTTACTGTGTGTGGGCTTTCTCTAGTGGCAGCCAGCAGGGGCTACTCTCTGGCTGTGGAGGGCGGTCTTCTCACTGCGGTGGCTTCTCTTGTGCAGCGAGGGCTCTAGGCCATGTGGGCTTGGTAGCTGTTGCTCTCTCAAGCTGAGCTGCACTCCAGCATGTGGGATCTTCCCAGGCTAGGGACTGAACCCGGGGTCTCCTGGACCAACAGGGAAGTTCTCAGCTTTGTTTAACGCAACAAGAGATGTAGAAACACCCAGCATCATGTGCTACCCTGAGCAGACCCTGGGTGAGAGACCCTCATTTACTGACGAAGAAGACAGTTAAACACATGTTGTGAGCTGCTGAGCCTCTAACACCATAAGCTACAACAGAACTCCAGCTGGATTGTGTGACAGTTGCTCAGTCGTGTCCTCCTCTTTGTGACGCCACGGACTGCAGCCCGCCAGGCTCCTCTCTCCAGGGAATTCTCCAGGCAAGAATACTGGAGCGGGTTGCTGTTCCCTTCTCCAGGGGATCTTCCCGACCTAGGGATTGAACCTGGGTCTCCCATGTTGCAAGCAGATTCTTTACCAGCTGAGCCACCAGGGAAGCATTCCTTGGAAATCTGAGTCTTACTTCTGTGGTGCTGAAGACAAGAGTTGAAGGCCACTGTTCTTTGATGCACACACTGGGAAAGCACATGGGGTGTTTTCCGCACTAAATTACAAAGACAACTTTTATACAAGGCTAGTGTGTTCCACATTTCTGATTCAATTTAATCTCTAAACTTCAGCCTTAAACAGATTACTGTGGTAGATAAAAAAGAAATATGACCAACCAACACATAAGATATGAATTATCTAAACTAACCATTAGGAGAAAATGTGAGAATCCTTTAAAAATAAAAAAGCCAGCTGATATTTCATTTGTGGATTTTGGTTCTAGTATTTGAGTATGTGTATGTTTCATATCCTCAGAACTATAAAAACTTTCAGCAACGTAATGTAGCAACACTTTGATAAGATCTGAATGCTTGAAATGGAAAAAGTATTTCTCTCAAAATCTAAAGGCACATCCCTCTTTGCTCCCACAACAACCTCTTTCTTCTTTTTTTCCCTCCCTGCCACAATAAGTGAACCCATCCATCAGAGACCACTATAAACTCTGGCCTAAGATCTCTTTCCTTGTGCTTTGGCTCAGGCCACACAATCCCAGGTCTAGTGATTGAGTAAATCCATCACTTTCCTGCTGGGCAGATGGCTATTCACTGAAATGAGTGCCCCTAAGAGAAAGCTTTGGCTGCCTGCTAGAACCTTCAAGTTCTATCCAGAACAGCTCCATTTCTGGAAATGCCCTGAAAACCTAAAGAAGGCAAATAGATAAAAACTCTTTGTTGGTGAAGGGCTCAATTTCTCTCTTATACATACGCAATAAAAATTCTAGTGATGCAAAGATCACCTCCGGCATTTTGTGATTTTGTAAAGGTAAGGAGTTGGGTGGCTTTGAGCAAGTTATTGACTTCAGAGGGCCTTGAGATCTCATTTATGAGATGGATAAGACCACATAAATTTTGAGGGAGTAGATGAGATGATATATGTAAACAGCTTAGCACAGCATCTGGCAATCAGCAAGTAATCAATACATGTTACAGTTACTGTCATTCTCACCATCATCGTCATGATTGCGATGGTGATGAACTTTGTAAAGAAAGGGGCAGGGGCAAAAGAGACTAGAGAGAAGAGACAGAGAGAGATGAGAGGTTGACTGCGGCAGCTTAGCTCTTCTTAGGAACAAAACCAAACCAGGCTGATGGGATGCAGATGGAGACCGAGACAGCAGCTCTGCAGCAGAAGAGACTCATGGCCTCACTGCAGCAGTGCCCGCGCCTCTGAAGCGCTGGGGGTGGGCAGGCCAGCCCCCGTGGGGACGTCCCGGGGCTCTGAAGGCAGAGGCCGCTGTGTGCGGACAAGCTGAAGGCCAGTGAGCTCCCCTAAGCTTGGTCACAGCTCGATGACTGCCACTCACATCTTCCCCTCTTATGTGTTCATGTGCCTCTCTCCTTTACCAGACAGGCTTCCAAGGTCACGGCCATGTTCTAATTATTCCTCTCTATATTCCTTCCAGCACAGGTCAGGCACACAGTAGGTCTGCAATAGATGCTGACCAGATGAATTCTCTTGGAAACTTCTTTTCACAAAAAGACATGGGGGACTTTTAAGGGAGGGAGCTCTTCTCCGCCCCAGGTCCTAGGTCACCAGGATGGACAGTGACCTCTTTAGCATATATCGCCAATAGCTACAGTTAACAGTGTTCATCTGAGCTATTATAGACCACTTAAAATTATGTTCAGTATCTGATTTCTAAAAAGACAGAGAGTTATATGTAACACTAGTAGAATGGAATTCTGGAAGCATTTGGCATTTGTATAGTTTTTCCTGGGCTTTCCTGGTAGCCCAGCTGGTGAAGACTCCTTCTGCAGAGCAGGAGACCCCAGTTCAATTCCTGGGTTGGGAGGAGGGCATGGCAACCCACTCCAGTATTCTTGTCTGGAGAATCCCCAAGGACAGAGGGGCCTGGTGGGCTATAGTCCATGGGGCTGCAAAGAGTTAGACATGACTGAGTGACTAAGCACACACACCCACAGTTATCCTTAATTTGCCCCAGAAAATTGGGCCGCTTATTTATTTCAACAATCTTTTTTTTTTTTNAGCGAGTGAGTAGCAGGTTTAGACAATACCCGGGCTGCATTATAACTAGCTTTGTTATTTTGCTGATGAGGTCTGGGTAAGCCTGACCAGTGAGAATGGTGGTGGTTGGGAAGGTGGGATGATCCAGGAAGAGAAACTAGGGAAAATGAGGAGATTGCACTGGGACTAGGTGCTTGGTAGTGGTAGGAAAAGTTTCCGTTTCGACCTGAATTCTCTTTTGTATGTCTTTGGATCTCCCTCAGTTCTTGGCGTAGATTCAGTGAATGTTTTCAGTGGGTGGCTGAAGTTTGAACTGGTTTGTTCTCCATTCTCAGCCATGAATAACTCTAGAAGTGACCTCTGAATGAATGAGGAGGGTATTTATTGATTCAGGGATGCTTTAGAAAGACTGAGATGAAATGACATATATGGAAATACTCTGAAGTTATAAAATCTTCTGTCAGCATGTAAAGAATTATTCACATTTTTGGTTGCATGCCTGGACACATCTTATATGCTCCCTTTTCCTTAGCTTTGTTCATAGTATTCTCTCCTTCTCAAGTGCCTTTTCCTTCCTTTTCTTAGCCCTGTAGGAGGATATGATCTTCTTTGATGCCTCAAAGAACTTTGGACTTGTGTTACTCGGCTATCTCTGTTATTGCTTGTTGACTTTTCTTATCTCCAAGTCTGTAACCGATTCCAGTTTAATTCTGCAGATGCTCCTAATGGCTGTGCCTCTGAGACTCAGCCCTCCGTGTGTTTATTGAATTAAAGAGCATCAAGAATAAGCACTACCTGGATCGAGCGTTTCTGTTCCCAGTGTTGCTTTCTGGTATTTGCAGGAAGTGGCTTCAAGGGCTTGTGGCAGTAGTTATGACATGAAAAATGAGTTAGACCCTTCTTCCTCTGGAGGCTGGAAGTATGTTTTTGGAGGCTGCTGGGTTTGGGTGCTGGGTCTCAGAAGGGCCTGCACCATGGGGCAGAGCCAAAAGGCATAGTAAGTGGAGTTAGCTGTGGTTGACTGAGAAGAGTTCCAGGTCCTCCGCTTCTTCACATTTTTGGAGGAAAGAGAGCATTGGGAATCAGGGGGATGGTGGGAGAGCCTTCTGTGTACTCTTCGGGATCTGCCAGGGAGGTTGGAGAAACTAGCCACTGAAATCTCCAAAACAGCAAAGGTCAATGCCATTTCACCTAGCTCATTTAGAGCTGGCAAAAACGGGCCTTGAGTGGTGAGAACCACTCACAGAATTCCTAGTTACATCCACATAGGCAAGCACAAACCTATGTGGTAAAGTTAACTATGGAAGTTTTGTTTTTCTTTTTTTAAAAATTAGAGTTGTATTTTGTGCATGTTAAATTTTCTTGAGATGTACACCTGGCAAACATGAATGTCAGTCAAGCTGGGTTTGGGGTGGGGGTGTGTATGTCTCTCAGGATGTATAGCCTGCTGTACTGAAAAGGATGGTGGTGTTTACTGTATTATATAGTGGCCAAACTAGTACTATTGTACTATTTAGACAATCTCAAGCAACCAGTATGAAATCATCACTGGATAAAGAATTGGGATGAAGTGTACAAATTTGGCTCTTTAAGCTGGCTCTATCACATTGTTAAATAAAATGTACTTGAAAGTTGACTAAAGAGACTTTTAAGTACTGATATTTCTTAATTTATCCTTTCTTATACTGTGGTTCAGAGAAGGCAATAGCAACCCACTCTATTACTCTTGCCTGGGAAATCCCATGGGCAGAGGAGCCTGGTAAGCTGCAGTCCATGAGGTCTCTTAAGAGTCGGACACAACTGAGCGACTTTATTTTCACTTTTCACTTTCATGCACTGGAGAAGGAAATGGCAACCCACTCCAGGGTTCTTGCCTGGAGAATCCCAGGGACAGGGGAGCCTGGTGATCTGCTGTCTATGGGGTTGCACAGAGTTGGACACGACTGAAGTGACTTAACAGCAGCAGCAAGGAAAGTTAAGGGAAATTTTGATTTTGTGCAATTTTTGCCGGACAAACTGAGATGATAACTTTCATACATGATGTGACTGGACTTTATAGCAACTTTTCTTAACTTTCCAGCTACATTAAAGATCACTTAAACTTAGGTGACCTAGCTTGGAATTGAGGAATGAGTTTATAACTACAATTTTAAGTGGGAAAACAGATTCCAAATTTTAAATGCCTGAATTGGAAACAACCTTTTGAAGCATCTTCTTTAAGTAAAGGACTTGGCAAATAAATTCCTTATAGATGCCCACGTTTAACTGTTATTTTCCAACCTCTCTCAATTTGCTTTTTTGTAAAAAAGGTTTTTGATATCCAAAAGGCAAAGTATGTTATTCTCAGCACATACAGTTTTGCTTTCTTTCCTTTAGTGATTTACCTTGAAGGAAATTGGGGATCCAGAAAATCGGGAACATCCTGTGAACATGGCGAACCTACTGAAAACAGTGGTGACTGGCTGTTCATGCCCTTTCCTCAGCAATTTGGGGTCCTGTAAGGTTCTACCAGGGAAGAAGAATGTTTTACGAACATTTCATACTCATCGGATTCTGTGGTGTAAAGCCCCTGTAAAACCAGGTAAGGTCTCACTTTGAGTCGTAGAAACAATAGATCTGATGATGATAGATAAACCACACAGTTTTACAGCCTAGTGCTTGTGAGCGGTCATTTTGAGTAAAAAACTGAATGAGTGCTTATATTTTCCATGTACGGAAGTTCTTGGCTGTCAGTGCTAACAGAGAAGAAAATACAATAGAAAAAGAAAAATGTTAAATAAATTGAGTTTATACCCAGGAAACCATTGCTCATAGTAACCATTTCTCCTAGTAGCTCTTCCTCTTTCCTAGTTGGTATTGAGGAATCATACCATACATGGCTTAACGATGCCTAAGAATTAGGAACTAAGCAGACTGATTGGTCTGCGTTAATGTTTCTTGATTTAGTAAGTGGCAGCTTCATCTCGTTGCTCAGGGTAGAAACCTTAGAGTCACTCCCGATGATTATGATCGGTATAGATCAGCTCTACGTTGTATCTTGAATCTGTTCTTTTCTCACCATCACCACTTTCATCATCCTGGTCCAAGCCACCATCACCGGTCACCTGGACTATTGCATTAGTCTTCTAAGTGGTCTCTGTGCTCTTTACCTCTGTCCCTGCCAACAGTCTGTTCTGTACAGGACAATGAGAATACTCTTAAAAATGAAAGATCATGTTACTCTTCTGTTCAGAATTTGCCACCAGCTTCCTCGTGCACACAGAGTAATAGCTGAAGTCTTCCAGTGGCCTACAGGCTTTCTCTGCTAGGACTCCCACATGCTTCTGTGCTGTGGTACGAGCCAGGAGGAGGAGAGGCTAAACGGGGAACCTTCTAAGCTGTGTCAGATCCCTTTAAGCGCTCTCTCTATACCTCATTGGCCAGAACTCAGGTGGCAATATGTTGCTCTAAGGGAGACTTGAACATTTAGCTTTTTATTCTAGATGGCAGCATACTTAAATAAAAATAGTATTCTGTTATTTTTAAGGGAGGAACAGCATGGATATTTGGGAAGAATCAGAAGTCTTTGCCATACAGAATATTCTCTTTTTGTTTGTAGGACTGTTATGTGCATTCAGCATGCCTTAAATTGCCAAGTGTTTTCAGTTCTTATGTCTGCTTTTAGTAGATTTCATAGCCTCTTTTCTTATTCTCACGTGACAAGTCACCATTGGCAGGGTACCTGCCTCTGAGAGCCCTCAGCCTTATCTTCAGATTAAGTGTTCTGGAAGGCCAGATTATCCAGTGTGATAAGAATGTGTATAAAGCAAAAGTCAGTAACTACACTGAATACATGGGAATTGTCCTTGTAAGTGAAAGCGTGTACTTCAAGATCTCTGTTATCAATTATGAGTAAGGCTTTTTTTGTTTGCTTAATTTCTGTTCTTGACTATTTCCTAGATAATTATTTTTTTAATCTCTAAAAGATGAGGATTCTGTTTATTCCTTAATATAGCCACAATTTCATTAACACATTGAAAAGCTTGAAAAGTAATTTCAGTCAGTTTTAATATTTTCTCAATTTTTTTTTTAACAGATGCCTTGTTCAAATTATGATCCAAACAGAGTCCATGTGTTGTATTTACTTGCCTGTCTCTTAGGTCTCTTTCGGTCTGTATGTTCCTCTTCTCTCTTTTCTTTTTATTTGTTGAAGAATTTAGTTGTCCTGTGGAATTTCCCACATTATTCCGTTGGTATTATTTAACTAGATTTCTTGTATTTTCTGTAATATTTAGCTAGATCTGAAGGCTTGATCAGGCTCAGGTTTGCCTTTTTCAGCTAGTGTATTCATAGGTGATGTTGTGCACTATCTGTTGTATTCCATCAGGAAGATTGATCAGTGAGTTTAGTTGTTGTCAGTGTGATCTATCTGTTGTGAAGTTCCCATTGATTTTTCACTCAGAGGCGCTAGCAGCCTTTTAATTGATGTGTGATTTTATCAGTAGCTTTAATATCCTATCATTTTATCTTCATTTATTAGGTAGAATTTTTCTATTAAAAAAACTTTCCTTCTGTTGCAGTCATCCTTTGGTATCCATGGGGGATTGGTTCTAGACCTCCTGTGAATACCAGAATCTTCGGATGCTCAAGTTCCTCATATAAAATGGTGTAGTATTTGCATAGAACCTACACAGATCCTCCTGTATACTTTAAATCATCTTTAGGTTACTTATCTTTAGGTTGAATCATCTTTAGGTTGACTTCCCTGGTGGCTCAGATGGTAAAGCGTCTGCCTACAATGCGGGAGACCCAGGTTCCATCCCTGGGCTGGGAAGATCCTCTGGAGAAGGAAATGGCAACCCACTCCAGTACTCTTGCCTGGAAAATCCTGTGGGTGGAGGAGTGAGGTAGGCTACAGTCCATGGGGTCGCAAAGAGTTGGACACGACTGAGCGACTTCACTTTCTTTCTTAGGTTACTTATGATGCCTGTGTGTGTTAAGTCACTTCAGTCATGTCTGACTCTGTGCGACCCCATGGACTGTAGCCCACCAGGCTCCTCTGTCCATGGGTTTCTCCAGGCAAGAATCCTGGAGTGGGTTGCCATGCCTTCCTCCCGAGGATCTTTCTGACCCAGGGATCGAATCCGCATCTCTTATGTCTCCTGCATTGGCAGGCGGGTTCTTTACCACTAGTGCCACAATACAATGTAAAAAATCCAAGGTTTGCTTTTCAGAACTTTCAGAATTTATTTTTAATATTTTTGATCTGCATTTGGTTGAATCTGTGGATACAGAGTGCGTGCATGCTAAGTCACTTCAGTCGTGTCTGACCCTTCTGCATTGGCAGGTGGGTTCTTTACCACTAGCACCACCTGGGAAGTCCGTGGATAAAGAGGGCCAACTGTATTTAGTTACTCTGAGGTTGTATGGAAAAGGTGGGTAGATGTTTGATCATTGTTCAGTATTTACTGGTTTTGCTCATCAGTTGGTTATCTTATGTATTCATTTTCTACTTTTGCTGTATTAGGTGATCGCAAAGTGGCTTCATATGACGCATTTATTTTATTATCTTTTATTTCTGGAGGCCAAAGCCTGAGATGGTTCTCACTGGTGTCAGCAGGATGCATTCCTTCCAGAGGCTCTAGGGGAGAATGTGTCTCCTTGCCTTTTCCAGTTTCTGGAGACTGTCTGCGTTCCTTGGCTCATGGCCTGTTTCTCTGTCTTCAAAGCCAGCAGGATAGCATCTCCATATTTTTCTTTGACTCTGACTCTTCTGCTCCCTTCTTTCACATTTAAGGATCCATGTAATATATTGAGCCCACCCACATAATTTAGAATATTCTCCCTGTTTCAAGGTCAGCTGATTAACAACCTTAATTCCATCTGTTACCATAATTCTCCTTTGCCATGTACTGGAATGTATTCACTGATTCTGAGGATTAAGACATGGATATATTTGGGAGACTCTTATTCATCTTACCACACATTACTTTCTCCAAAATTGAGAAGCTTTTAGCAAATATTTATTTTTTGAATATTTTTGAATTTTGAAATATTTAGTATCATGAATTCATGGATTTTAACATCGTTATATGTATTTTATGACATTTGCAATTAATTATTTTTCTTTCTGATGCTCAAATTGTCTCATATGTGGCCAGTGGAAGCCCTTCCAGGTTGGTTCCTAAATCCTTTTGATGTGACTTCATCTGTCTTTGGTAACTTCCTTGGCATATGATAGAGAATTTGAGGTTGTCCAATGAGTGAACTCTAGATAAGGTTATATAATTAGTTTTTCACCTTAATCCAAAATATTTGCTATCTTTCAGTTATTTTCTTCTCTTTTAAGTAGAGAGGAAGATTCAGCATGTGTTTGCCTTTGGCTTACTGTCAATTACTACTGCTTAAAAAGTATGAGATCTAAGACTGTATGTCCAAATGCAGCTATTTTTAGGTTGATTTAGTCTCTATAAAGTTTCATTTAATAAGTTACTCTGTAGATATATTTTGATTTACCTTTTTATTATGTAAGAGGAGAGTGAAAAAGTTGGCTTAAAGCTCAACATTCAGAAAACGAAGATCATGGCATCTGGTCCCATCACTTCATAGGAAATGGATGGGGAAACAGTGGAAACAGTTTCGGACTTCATTTTTTTGGGCTCCAAAATCACTGCAGATGATGATTGCAGTCATGAAATTAAAAAATGCTTACTTCTTGGAAAGAAAGTTATGACCAACCTAGATAGCATATTTAAAAGCAGAGACATTACTTTGCCAACAAAGGTCCGTCTAGTCAAGGCTATGGTTTTTCCTGTGGTCATGTATGGATGTGAGAGTTGGACTGTGAAGAAAGCTGAATGCTGAAGAATTGATGCTTTTGAACTGTGGTGTTGGAGAAGACTCTTGAGAGTCCCTTGGACTGCAAGAAGATCCAACCGGTCCATCCTAAAGGAGATCCGTCCTGGGTGTTCTTCGGAAGGAATGATGCTAAAGCTGAAACTCCAGTACTTTGGCCACCTCATGCGAAGAGTTGACTCATTGGAAAAGACTGATGCTGGGAGGGATTGGGGGCAGGAGGAGAAGGGAACGACCAAGGATGAGATGGCTGGATGGCATCACTGACTTGAAGGACGTGAGTTTGAGTGAACTCCAGGAGTTGGTGATGGACAGGGAGGCCTGGCGTGCTGCAGTTCATGGGGTCGTAAAGAGTCGGATGTGACTGAGTGACTGAACTGAACTGAAAGTTTAGATTGCTAGAGTAAGTTTTCTAAAGTTTAATAAGACATATAGAAACAGATGTTCTTCATTAAAAATAATGTTTGTACCTAGCATGAATCAATGCATTGGAGAAGGAAATGGCAACCCACTCCAATATTCTTGCCTGGAGAATCCTGGGGGCAGAGGAGCCTGGTGGGCAGCCGTCTGTGGGGTCGCAGAGTCGGACACGACTGGAGTGACTTAGGAGGAGGAGATGCCCATATATTGAGTAAAACAACAGAAAAAAAAACCTAGTGTATTTTAGCTAAGGCTGGTCTGAACTGTATATAAATAATTTGTTGCTGTTCAGTTGCTAAGTTGTATCTGACTCTTTGCAACTACATGGACTGCAGCATGCCAGTTTGCACTGACCATGAGATTTTCCAGGCAAGAATACTGGAGTGAGTTGCCATTTCCTTCTTCAGGGATAAATAATTAACTGTGTTATACCGGTTCTTCTGTGTTGCAGGGAACAGAATCACAGCAGGTTATATTGGGTGATGAGGTTTTATTTTTATTGTATGGATTTTTGGGAAGTATGGAGCACAGGGAACTGTTCTTCTCCTTCTTGGAGAAGTGGGGAGTTATTCTGGATTTCATTGCTGTCACTCTTCTTTTCCATCTGCATGCCCATTGCCGACGTTTCTACTGCTGTGGCTGCTGACCGCCTCCCTTTGATTACCTTGTGGCTCTGTTTACAAATAGTTGCTGCATCATTCTACTCTCCTGGTCCTTTTTGGTGGGTCTCACGTCCCAGTTCTCTCTGAGAGACCCTGATTGGGCCGACATGGAGTATCCACAGGGCAGAGTTCCTCTATAAGTTGTCTCATGCGCTACTGGTTTTCCTTCTGTCTGGCCTGTAGACTGTTATCTTTAACCCAGCTGCTAACCCCTGGTCTAATCAGTTGTGACCAAGAATAGATGATGCACTAACTGGAATCAAGATTGTGGGGAGAAATATTGATAACCTCAGATAGGCAGATAACACCACCCTTATGGCAGAAAGTGAAGAGGAATTAAAGAGCCTCTTAATGAAAATGAGAGAGGAAAGTGAAAAGCTGGCTTAAAATCAACATTCAGAAAATGAAGATCGTGGAATCCGGTCCCATCACTTCATGGCAAATAGATGGGGAAACAATGGAAACAATGACAGACTTTATTTTCTTGGGCTCCAAAATCACTGTAGATGGTGACTGCAACCATGAAATTAAAAGACACTTGCTCCTTGGAAGAAAAGCTATGACAAACCTAGATAGTGTATTAAAAAGCAAAGGCATTACTTTGCTTACAAAGATCCATGTACTCAAAGCTATGGTTTTTCCAGTAGTCATATATGGATGTGAGAGCTGGACAATAAAAAAGGCTGAGCGCTGAAGAATTGTTGCCTTCGAACTGTGGTGCTGGAGAAGACTCTTGAGAGTCTCCTGGATAGCAGGGAGATCAAACCAGTCAATCCTGGAGGAAATCAACCCTGAATGTTCATTGGAAGGACTGATACTGAAGCTGAAACTCCAGTACTTTGGCCACCTGATGCAAAGAGCCGACTCATTGGAAAAGACCCTGATTCTGAGAAAGATTGAAGGCAGGAGGAGAAGGGGATGGCAGAGGATGAGATGGTTGGATGACATCACTGACTCAATGGATATGAGTTTGAGCAAGCTCTGGGAGATGGTGAAGGATAGGATGCATGGTGTGCTGCATTCCATGGGGTCGCAAAGAGTCAAGACATGACTGAGCAACTGAGCAACAATTACTTCTGTCTTCCTTAAAGATAAGGATCAGGGGACCATAAACCACAGAGGTTTAGTTTGATGAGTGGAGTTAGTGTGTTGAGTGGCCTTTCAACCCATTTTTTCCCTAAGAATAAGCTAAACTAGTCATATGCCTTGAAGAAAGCCATTTGGTTAAATGTTTAGGATTTTCTGGAGAGTAGGTATAAGAATTTCCCATCATCTATCAAAAAAAGTTAAATTATGATTATGAATCAGGAACATCACTTTGAACAGCAGCCTGTACATGTAGTGTATTTTGAATAAATTTCCCATTTCCATTTTCTGAACTGCATTATTAAAACATTGACTTTTGGTGTTGTTTCTTACCAATTTTTTTTTCTCTTTGTTGTAGGAATTCCATATAAGCAACTAACTGTTGGGGTCCCCAAAGAGATTTTCCAAAATGAGAAGCGAGTGGCGTTGTCTCCCGCTGGCGTTCAGGCCTTGGTCAAGCAGGGGTTTAATGTTGTTGTGGAATCTGGCGCAGGTGAAGCTTCCAAGTTCTCAGATGATCACTACAGAGCAGCGGGTGCCCAGATCCAAGGGGCGAAGGAAGTGCTGGCTTCTGATTTGGTGGTCAAAGTAATTATTCCTTTCCCCCTTCCATCTATGGCATGCTGACTTTTCTAAATATTCTTATAGAAAGATTACGTCTTGTACAAAGATTAAAGTACCTTCTTTTTTGTTATAGTTTCCATACTTTCAAATGATGCTTTTTTCCTCAAAGAAACGATTGTGTGTTGTGACTATTCTTCATGTTTCAGTAGAACTTTTATGAAAGTGAAAGTGTTGGTCACTCAGTCATGTCCGACTCTTTGTGACTCGTGGCCTGTACCCTATCAGGCTCCTCTGTCCCTGGAATTCTGTAGGCAAGAATACTGGAGTGGGTTGTCATGCCCTCCTTCAGGGGATCTTCCCAACCCAGGGGTCAAACCTGGGTCTCCCACATTGCAGGTAGATCTTTACTGTCTGAGCCACCAGGGAACTCAGAACTTTTATGAGGCGGTGTGAACTATATTACTATATTTAAGCATGAGGAAAGAAGAAATGATCTTTCTTACATTTGCTGTGTGGAATTTCCTTCTTATTGGCTAGGGAACATTTGTACCACATGGTTCCTATATGTCCATAGTACTGCTGGGTGAGTATTTAACTCCTAATAGAATGGTAAAGAGGCAAAGAACTCCTTGGACTGAATGCACAGTGATATTCTGATATTTTGAAGGATCTTAGGTCAGTGATTTAACTGATGTAAGTATTATTTCTAGAGGGCAGGACTATTCTGGAAAAAGTAACGTTGGGCTTAGAATAGAGTTACCTACTTTAATAAAAGGTCTTAAGGTAATGTGTAATAGAGAGCTGTATGCTAAAGAACCTTACAAATAAAATCTGAAGTAAAAAATCGTGTAGAGAAAGGGAAACTGTATCAAGAGTATAACATAGATGAGCTGAATAGTAACTTAAGTCTTCTGTAACCAAGGCAGGTGGGGCTTCCCAGGTGGCTCAGTGGTAAAGTCTCAGAAGATGCAGGTTCAGTCCCTGCATCAGGAAGATCCCTTGGAGGAGGGCATGGCAACCCACTCCAGTATTCTTGTCTGGAGAATCCTGTGGACAGAGGGGCCTGCTGGGCTATAGTCTATATGGTTGCAAAGAGTCAGACACGACTGAAATGTCTTAACACGCAACCAAGGCAAGTAGTGAGGTATGGATTAAATAAGCATGTTTATCAGGTTAAAATAGTCTCACTTTTCTAGGATAGACCAGCTTTTTTCCTACATTAATTTCTAAAGGGGAATCAATACACAGGCTTTTTTACATATAGTCAACTGAATAACTGGTTAGGATCTTACATAGTATTTTTTGCAGGAGACGCAAAACTTTTTCTATAGAAAATTAATAACAAATTTATGATATGGAAATAAATAGTAATTTAAGTGTTTAAGCGTTTAGGTATACTGATACTTGAGGTAATAGTATAATAAAGGCTTAGGGAAAAATCGAAAAGTAAGTATAATCCATTCTAATGTATGTTTTAGGGATCAAAAATCTTTTGAAATACCCCACAAAAAGGGGTTACTAGGGTGCACATAAGCTTTAGAAATGCTATGTGTTTCTTGTAGATTCACAATGTGTATGAGACACTGAGGAATCCTATAATATGAAAACTTAAATAATTTTATATTTGTAGTAATAAACTACTTGACCTTAGGGTCTCTCTTTTGAGTCAAGCCTGTTAATATTCTGAGGAATTTGTGACCCTAAAAAGCGTCTTCAGGGAGACATTCTGTTGGCTTCACTCACTCAGATGTCAACAGTTTCAGCTAAGCATTTGATAGGGGCCAGGAGAATTCAGTTGTCCTCTAATGTTTATTAAATCTATATTATAGATTCTCACTGAGGAAAAAAATAGACCTTGTCAGAGAGTCTTAATTAAAGTCCAGAGCCTAAAATCACACGCATCACCACAGCAACAACTGAAATGGGAATGACAGATAAAGGTGTTCATAGGTAAATTGAGATGAAATGCTGTTAAATGAAAGTATTGACCCAGTGTTTGTGTTTCTGTTTCCTTTTAAAACAGAAGTCCCAGAGCTGTTTTTGTTCTGTGCTTTCTAGCCTAAGAGCACTGCTGCTGCAGATTGGGAGCTAATGAAATGATATACTTTAATTGAAGGTTGACTTTGAACAGGGATGTAAAACACATTTTAAAACACCTTTTTAATTGGAAGTTTAAAAAATTTGGCTTGAAAAAGTAGACAGTTGAAACTTTCAGGCATGGGCAATGTGTGTTCATTGACTTGATTCAACATAACAGAGTACATTGTAGCTTTTTGCTTAAACCCAACTCAGCAAGGCTACTGGTTTGAGTTGTGTTCATCTGTAGATTTTTCTGGAACTTTAAGGTGACGTAAATCTATACACATAACATGGAGATTTTAGTTTATGATGTTCTTAACTTCTAACTACTCCAAATGTTTATGCTTGCAAATTAACAAGAATTGAATCTTTGAACATTCAACAAAAGCTTACTGTCTGTTTATTCTAATGTTTCTTAATTTTACCAGAGTAGGGGATTTTGGGGCCACAGATTTGTTGTAGAGCCTGTTTCCCCCAAAAAACAGGTTGTTGTTTTTTTTAATTCCTCTACCTGTCATTGTCAAACCTGTCCTGACACTATTTCCAGGTATGTGTGCTTGTTACTAAAGACTAGGTCATAAATTCAGTCAGATAATCAGTGGCATAAATTTCTATGTGCTTTATTTTGTTTAGGAATTGAGTAAGAAATTTTTTTGTGAGAGATTATTTCTAGAGTGTTATTGCAGTAATGGCATATTATTTTAGTTGTCGTTTACTTAAAAATAAGATAAAGGTATTTACATTTTTAATCAGTGACTTGACTTTTTTTTTTTTCCCCCAGGTGCGAGCCCCTATGCTTAACCCAACATTAGGTATTCATGAAGCTGATCTTTTAAAGACATCGGGTACACTGATCAGTTTTATTTACCCAGCCCAAAATCCAGACTTGCTAAATAAACTGTCCAAAAGGAATACGACAGTCCTGGCAATGGACCAGGTTCCAAGAGTCACAATTGCTCAGGGATACGACGCGCTAAGCTCCATGGCCAACATTGCCGGGTAGGTTGAGTATTTTCCAGCTGAACAAAAGCACAGCGGCGCTACGGAAGCGTGCTCACCGCAGCTCTTCTCTCTGAGTGATTTCCCTTGCAGTGGCTAGGAGACTGCAGCCTTCCAAGAGCTGGTTTTAAGATTCGTATTGTTTCACAGTCATCAGTAGGAAATGGCTGTTCACTTTGCGTGCTATTATACATTACTTTGTAATCTTCATGGACAGAAGGGAAGTAGTATTTCTTTCTACCAAAGGCAATGACATTTTTTCTGAAATGTGTGGTTATTTTTCTTAATATCTGTTTTTATGAGAAACTGCATGGTAAGTAAACCATAGTCTTAGCAATTTATAATTATCCAAGAGCTTTAATGTAGTAAACTCATATTTTACTAACTAAAGTCAATAGCAGGGGTAGTGATAACAATTTAGAACAAATGGTTTAAAATTCACATAAGTCTAGAACTGTTTTTAAAAGTGTTATTTATATAGAATGAGAAAGGGTACAATATAGAAAGTCTTAGTTTAGTTTACTAATTGTGAGGCTTCTGAATCTATGCTTAAAAAGTACTTCTGATTTCTGAATACATAATGTTCCATTTTTTTTTCCTTTGGAACTTATTTGTACTTTAATGGTGATATACTGTATTTCATATGTGTGTATGTGTGTGTATGTATGTATTAGTTGAAATTACAGTTTTATTGCAGTATAATTCACATAGAACATTGTTTCCACCTTAAAATTTATACAGTGATTTGATATATGTATATATTGTGAAATTATTACCAGACTAAGTTTAGTTGACATAAATTACTGTTGTCATAGGGTCAAAAATGGTAGAACATTAGCAGTTTCATATGGTCCCATCTAATATATACATATTGATAGATTTATCACTTTAATTAGATTTTGCCTAGGGAAATTTATAAATTATTTAATGAATAGGGAAAATGTCTGCACTTGAGGAAGTGTCATCTTAGGTCAAAACCCATGATAACTGAAGGCTAACTATGGCCAAGATGGCAATAAACTTCATTTGCCTGCCGGCCTGAGTGCATTCCCCGTCTATTGCCTGGACTGCTGCGTTGGGAAGAATTCTAGGACCCATTCAGCTCAGAGGAATGTGTCTCTGACTGAGTAACAGTTATGTGTGCCTGTGCCTGCCGCAGAGCAGGGATAGGCATAACTATGTAAGTGCAGTATATTGCTGACTCTGCCTGGAGAGTGGGAAAAATCTGGAAATCAGATGATGTTTATGAAATCAGCTTATCTAAGAAACGAATTGAATTAGATTTTAAGCAGAAAACTATTAATAGTGACAACTTGCTAATATGAATGAGGCACCAGCAAATGAAAAAAATTTTTTAAACGGTGCAGAAAGAAAGATAACGTGAATAAAGACTTTCACAGCTGACCTAGGAGCCGAAAGTTTTCTTAGGTTTCATATCTTATATGTAGCATATCACATGTGCCACAGATTCTACTCTGGATTCCAGCTGTTCATTTTTGATGTAAAAGAGACGCACTAAACAAAAATGACAAATAGAACACATTTTGTTTCCTTATGTAATATGACAAACGGTTGGTTGGAAGATTTTTTTGTGATGTGAATTAATGCAGAGAGACAAAGTAAACTTGTCACATTTATTTAGTTTCTGAAAGAGTTAGGTTATGCAGTGTGGGACTTAAAATTTTATATAGGAGAGAAAGTGTCACTCAGTTGTGTCTGAATGGCCTGCAGTCTGCCAGGGTCCTCTGTCCATAGAATTTTCTGGGCAAGAATACTGGAGTGGGTAGATATTCCCTTCTCCAGGGTATCTTCCTGACCCAGGGGTTGAACCCCAGTTTCCTGCATTGCAGTCAGATTCTCTACCATCTGAGTCTTCAGGGAAACCTTTATGTACGAAATGAACAATGTGAAGTTTTAAGGATGGTGTTCCTTTGCACATGTGAGAAAGGTTATCCCAGTCAGTGGTTTTCAGCTGCAGAATCTTTTGAGCAAATGAAACAGGAGGGAATGTACACAAATCCAATAATTCAAGTGGCCTTAGTTGAATTCATGCTTTCTTGGTGGCTCAGACAGTAAAAGAATCTGCCTGCAATGCAGGAGACCTGGGGTTGATCCCTGGGTCAGGAAGATTCCCCTGAAGAGGGAAATGGCAACCCACTCCAGTATTCTTGACTGGTGAATCCCATGGACAGAGGAGCCTGGAGGGCTATAGACTATGAGGTCGCAAATAGTCGGGCATGGCTGAACGACTGACACTTCTGTTGAATTAAGGGACAGAAGGGTGTCCAGAAACACTGTCTCTGTTTTCCTTCCCATCCACGATGCTCTAAGAGTTGGCTGAAATGTGAGCTTTTGGAGATCCAGGGACACAGTTTTAAAGAATCACTCTTATGTCCTGAGCTGATATATGCAAAAGGCATAGTGAAAGATGAATCATCTAGTATATTTACCCGTACAATATGTGATAAATCATTATCTAACTCACACACACAGCACATAGGCATGTTGCTGTGACGACATGCTCCTTCTAGTTCACTGTGTTCATCTGAGCCTTTTGGCTCTCCTCCAAAAAAGGCCCACTTTTATCACTTTTTCCCACTACCAACGTTTTCTTATACATTTCCTGTGTAATCTATCTCCATTTTTTTTTCTAATACAGCAACTGAATCTTTTAATCAAAATTAATTTCTTCCAGTGGCCTTTGAGTGTTTATCATCTTTGCTCTCTGAAACTTTTTATCACTTGGATTCAGAACTAACAAGTAATATAATCATTAAAATATTTTTTCTTGCTATAATAGTAGTAACTATTATATGCTTTTGCGTTAATCATTATATAATTTTTTTACAAAAATATGACCAGGTAAAGGTTTTTTTTGTCAGCTGGTAGGTGGATACTTCCTTTATGATTATGATCTTTGTATTGTAATGTTGAGGTAGAGTGTTTGTTACTGAGTGTGCAAAAGTACCTTTTAAGTATAAAATAATATGAAAATGAAATTAATGTAATAGGTAATTTAGTGTAAAAAAATACCCTATTAAAGAAAACTTGGTATAAATTGCTAGTTTTTGATGTATAGAGTATTTCTTTAGCTAAAAACATACTTGTAAAGCACTTATTGTGACAGGTTTTATGGTAAGGGCTTTACTGAATTATCTTATTCAATCCTTACAACAACTCTAAGAGACCCTTATTGTCCCCAGTTTAGAGATGAGGAAACCAAGGATTAGAGAATTAAAGAAATTTGCCCGAGGTTGCAAAACGAGTTAGTGATAGAACTCAGATTTGAATTGAGATCGTGCTGTCTCAAAATATGACAGTTCCAACCATTAGAGATCAGGGGAAGTGTTTTTGGTTATGAGGTTGGAATTTTGTTATGTATGAACAGATAGCCAACCTCATTTTTTAATTTTAAAGATTTTTTCTCCATATTATATAAATACTACACAATCATCAAAGAAGATTTAGATGATAAAGTAAAACAAAGTTCAAAGTACCTAGAGTCCTAGCTGCCAAAGCAAACTGTTGTTAGCATTTTCTTGTCTTCCCTTTACTTCTCTTTTTATCTGAGCTAACTTTCTGTCGTGCTCATCATGAAGTCAGAGAGCATCATGGGTAAGAGTGTGTCTCTGCAGGCAGGATGCTAGGGTCAGACATCTGGCTCTGCCATTTAATAGCTGAGGAACCTCGGTCAAGTCTCTTTGTCTCTCCATGCCTCAATTTCCTCACCTATAAAATGAAGATTATAGTTATATTTATCCACAAGTTTGTTGTGAAGATTAAAGGAGTAAGTATATATGTAGTACCTAGAGCTGTTTTTGACAGATAGTACTTATTATATAAATTTTAGTTGTTATTCCCTAATAATTTTGACACATAAGCTTAAGTTCTTTAATTTTATAGAATTATTTATCCACTTATTTGTCTGTTTTCCTAAGTTACAAGGCAGTTGTACTAGCAGCAAATCATTTTGGACGGTTTTTTACTGGTCAGATCACAGCTGCTGGAAAAGTTCCTCCAGCTAAGGTAGGTTAAACTTTTAATGTTTCTTCATACTATGAATTAATTAAAGGCAAGGATATATACAGTTATTTAAAAATTTTTGTTCTCTGTTAATGTCACAGGGATGACTTTTGTGTCACGTGTAATATATGGTGGCACCTCAAAGTTGCTTAAGATTACTTGGGAAAAAAAGAATTTTTGACATTTCTGGAAGTTCTAAGGTTTTTTTTTTCCTTTCTGGTTTTTACTTTCTAACTTGAATTCTAAAAGGGATTTGGGTGACTTATTACTAGTTTTTTTAAAACTTTGTGATACCATTTAGCAAACTCTCAACTTCCCAGTGATTGTGACATTTTGGCTTGGGAAAGACTTGGTTTTCTCACTTTTTGCCAAATTTTGGGTCAAGAGGACAGGAAATAGTAGGTAGTGTAGTCAGGGTATTTGGCAGGGGGAGAGGCTGCAGTTTCTTTCATCTATATTTAGAGCAGAGAGGAGCAGGAGATAAGAGGTCAGGGTGGCTAAGTGAAAGAATCGATTATGCTGTGACCTTCAAGGCCACATATCCTAAACGACAGTATAAGCACTTTGGCAAAGTATAGGAAACAGGACCTTAAACATTGTCATCTATCTGCAGAGTACACTCTGTGGGTTATAGGTCTACTTGGTGCTTCCTGCTCTTAAGTACTTTGTAATATCAATCAGAGCTCTCACACAAAAGAAATCCGGAAAAAATGAAAAAAGACAATAGCAGCTTTGAGAACTCTAGTGTATATGCTAGTGTGTATATAGTCTGTCTCTATATCTATCTAGTATATTATATAAATTATATACTGGATTATATACTATATAATATATATACACACTATATAGTTATATACTAGATTTCTAGTAGTAGAAATCTACTAGTAGATATATATATCTATCTAGTATATAGCATATAGCTTCCCAGGTGGTGCAAGTGGTAAAGAACCCACCTGCCAATGTAGGTTGACTTAAGAGATGCCAGTTCAATCCCTAGGTTGGGAAGATCCTTTGGAGGAGGGCATGGCAACCCACTCTAGTATTCTTGCCTGAAGAATCCCATGGACAGAGGAGCCTGGCAGGCTGCCATAGGGTCACATATATGTCATGTATGCCATAGTCCATAGGGTCACACAGAGTCAGACATGACTGAAGTGACTTAGCACGCACACGTTTAGTATGTAGTATATATTTCTAGTAGATATATGTATATATGTATGTATATACATAATCCATATATATGTATATATCTACTAGGATATATACTATCTATGTAGTATATGTATTATATAGTACATAATCTAGTATATTACTTTAAAAACAGACCAGGTGGGACTTCCTGGCGGTCCTGTGGCTAAAGCGTCACGCTTTCACTGCAGGGTTTGATGATTGGTCAGGGAACTAAGATCCCTCATGCCTTGCGGTGTGGCCAAAACAATCAACCCCCCTCGCCAAAAAAATCCCCCAAAACAGACCAGGTGAAGCAGGTGAAGATGATGGCAAGTGGTCCAAGTGGAGGCCAGAATACTTAACAAGAAGGTACAAAGATAACACAGAGGTCTGATATGTAAAGTGATTACATCCGGACTTCTTTCTTAGGATCATAAGTAAAGGTCTAGCCCTCATGGTGGTCAGAAGTTGGCTGCTGTTCTTAAACTGCCTGAATGCTTTGATGCACAGTCCACTACTCAGTTTTGGTTAGAACCTTTCTAGAATTATATGAAAGTTGAGAGGAAAGCTGTGATTATAAAAGATTAAAAAGTGAAACAGAAGACGAGGAGTAAAGGAAGGAGAATCAGTCCGCTTTTAAAAGGTGGAAAGTGACTGTCTTTACTGAGAATTTAAACTGCAGCATAAGAGATTTTAGTTGCATGTCACAAACACTTTCCTGATACCAAAGAATTAGATAATAGATGGCCTTTTCAGGATAGAATGAATATTTTGAGTTTCCTTTAAACATGGAGTGTTCTTACTTGTCTAGAATGAGCTAAAATCAATTGGTTGATGGCTATGATATGCCAGGCACTGTTGCAGGAGCTGGGAATATGGCATGAACAAGACAAACAAAATCCCTCCCATATGTAACTTACATTCTAGTAGGGCCCACAGAGAGGAAGTAAATAAACCATCAAACAAATATAGGAGATTTTTTTATATAGAGAGGAAATGAACAGGATGGTATGGTGGGTGGGTAATGGGAGCAGGCTACTGTAGTTAGGATGTTGGGGAAAGTGCCTGTAGCATTTAAGTAGGGACCTCAAGGATGGGAAGGAAGAAAGGGGTTCAGGATTCTGGGCCAAGGGAGCAGCGCCTTTAAAGGCACTGTGATGGGATCGGATTCAGTGTGCTCGAGGAGACTGAAGGAGGCCTCTGGTCTTGGGGTGTGGTGAGTGGTGCAGTGTGACCTGAGATGATGTTGGAAAGGTAGGTCGGGGCTGGATGACGTGGGTCCTCTCTTCTTGGTCTTGTTTCAGAATTCAGATTGTCTTGCAGTTGAGGGAAAGTCTGATTTAGGACTGTTTTGGAAAAACTCCATTCTTGCTCATGTTTCTGATACTTCCTGTTACCAAATTTGTGGGGATTTTCCCCACCCTAGGCAATCCTCCGGCACCAACTGGGCACCCTACGGTTTCACTGAATTCTCACAGTTTACTTGGAGGTAGCGTCACATCTCACAGGTTAAGGGCTCAGGCCCATAGGACTGCCCTCACCTCTCAGATGCCAGTCACAAGTCTAAGTTGCTACCTATGCTTCTGAAAGATGGGCTGTAAACCAGAGGTTCCCAGCCCCCTCCTTGGGTTTGATTAATTTCTAGAGCTGCTCACAGAACTCAGGAAAACGGTTTACTTCCTGTTAACCAGTTTATTATGAAAGGATATGATAAAGGATGAGATGAAAATCATGTTGGGAGAGGTGAGCAGGGCAGGTGTGGGGCCTCAGTGCCCTCTTTGGGCCCTACTCCTGGAAGCTCCCAAAACCTTATATTTTGGGGATTTTTATGGAGGCTTCATAAGTAGGTATTTACTCCATTTCCAGCCCCTGTTCCCTCTTTGGAGAATGGAGTCTGTCTTTTAAATTATGGGATCGTTGGTTATTTCTTGATTCAGGATAACTTGGCCTAGTCCTCTTTTTTTTTCTTTTTCTTTCTCTCTCTCTCCCTTCCTTCCTCCTTCCTTCTTTGTTTCTCCTTCCCTTCCTTTCCAGTGATTGGACTTTGATGTGTGGAGTGGGATGGTGCAGCATCTTATTCCCTCTGGTCCCTCTTTGTCTCCCTCCCTGTAAATCCCCTCTGCTCCTTAAACAAAGCATTCCCATTAAGATTGATAAATGAGATCTCTCAAATACTGCCCAAAGGTCACTGGAGCATAGTTCCACTAGCCTAGTCTTCTTGAAGAGGCTCAAGAAGTGGGCATGATGGGTGGGTGGGAATTTATAAACTTCACTGTATCTGTGGGTATCTCTCTCTCTCTCTTTTTTTAGCAGGAACAAGGAGTTGCTTTCAATTGACTGAGAAGTATAATAGGGACTTTTCTCTGGAAGGCCCATTCTAGGCTAGAGAAAACATTGTTCTTAGCTTGTTTCTTAGAATGAGGAGACTCTTTCTGAGGAATTCTTTTGATTTCCTTGGCTCCAGTCCTGTCTTGGTTAGAGGGATTAGTTACATTGGTTTGGATTTCAGGTACAGATCATTCACAATGGATCAAAGTTAGGCACTTGGTTCCCTCTCTTCCTTGTAGAAGCATTTGAGCTCAAAATAGGATTAGATGCTTCCAACAGTTGTATCCATCTCTGAAACTTATTTTGATGTTTTATGAGCATAAAGAAATATTACACTGGGGATTCTATTAGAAGTAGCTTTGATTTTGTGGGGAAGAACCTGTCAGTCTTTAACATTCCCAACACTGCTGATGCTGTATATAGCTTTTACAGTGAGATGCTGGGTATCCCACTATTTTAGTGAAGTTGTCTTAAACTTTACTTTTTGAAGATTAATTTAATTTGGACTGTTTTGAGTCTTCGTTACTCTGCGTGGGCTTTCTTTAGTTGTGAGCTGGAGCTGTTTCTCTTCGGTGTGTGGCCTTCTCACTGCAGTGGCTTCTCTTGTTGCGGAGCACGGCCTCTGGGGCTTGTGGGCTTCTCTAGCTGTGGCTCAAGGCTTGGTTGTTCCTTGGCACGTGGAATCTCCCTGGACTAGGGATCAAACCCGTGTCTCCTGCATTGGCAGGTGGATTCTTAACCACTAGACCACCAGGGAAACCCTATTTTAAACTTTTTAAAAACAGTGGTGGTCCAGTTAAAGGGTAGTCTATCCCCTGAGTACATTTTTTGAGGACTGAATATCATCACCAGCACCACTGGGTGTAATAGTGGATGCTAAGTGTGATACCTGGCTCTGAGAGTTACTGACTGATGATATTACATAATCAGTTGATCACGAACTTTATTTAAAACATGTGGGTTCTATTTTCTCTCCTAGATTCTGATAGTTGGTGGTGGTGTTGCTGGGCTTGCTTCTGCAGGTGCAGCCAAGTCCATGGGTGCCATTGTTAGGGGATTTGATACAAGGTGAGTGCTATACTAGTGATTGCTTTAAGGTAAAAACATTTTGCTTCAGGTTAATATTATGTTTTCCTTAGAATTTATAAACTGAAGTAGTATGTTGAAACTGTTGTATGACTTCTTTCCATTTAAAAATATTTCCACTTTTTCACAGTTTACTCAAAGTGAAAATGTATTACTTAGTGGGGAAAAAATTTAAGGACCCAGACCCAGTACAGCAGAGATTATTTAAAAACAAAACAAAACAACAACTCACACTCATACTTGTATTTTCATGTAGACTAGCAATGGGACCAGATTAGCAGGGTTTGCTAATCTCTCTCCTGACTTTCTAATGTGTTTCTCCACTGTGTTTTATTTCTGCTTGAAATGTGTTTTAGGCCCTAGGTAGGGCTTGAAAACAGGTGTTGTGAGTTTGAAGAAGGGGAGTGGTATGGGCAACATCCTGGAGAGCAATAGGGGGCGTGAAGGGCAGGGGGTTGAGAGGCATGCTCTGCATTGAAGGATGGAAGCAGGTGAAGTTGATTGGGCAGCAGTAGCGTCCCCAGATGAAAGTACTTGCTTATGTCCATTACATATTTCTTTAAAGCGGACACATCACCATTTTCCTAGGATTTCTTTAAAAGAGAAGTTTGATTAAAACTGTTCTTCATTTCAGGCTGCTATATAGCACAGGGAGATCTCTGTGATGACCTAGAGGGGTGGGATGTGGCGGGAGTGGGGAGGGAGGTCCAATAGGAAAGGAATACATGTATATATATAGCTGGTTCACTTCAGTGTACAGCAGAAACTGACACAACATTGTAAAGCAATTATACTCCAATAAAAAAATAAATGAAAAAAAAAACGTTCATTTCAGAACACACCTTTTTGTTATTGTTTAGTCACTAAGTCATGTTTGACTCTATTGCAGTCCTATGGACTGTAGCCTGCCAGGCTCCTTCTGTCCATGGAATTTCCCAGGTAAGAATACTGGAGTGGGTTGCCCTTGCCTCCTCCAGGGGATCTTCTTGAACCAGGGACTGAACCCTCATTTCCTGCTTGGCAGGTGGATTCTTTACCACTGAGCCACCTGGGAAGCCCTGCCATTTTCTTAAAGTATAAGAAAATGGATTATTGGGACTTCCCTGTGGTCCAGTGGTTAAGACTCCACACTTCCACTGCAGGGGGCTTGGGTTTGATCCCTATTGGGGAATTAAGATCCTGCATGCTGCTTGGCCAAAAGTAATTCAAAAGATAATGTATTATATCTCCGAAGTGAAAATCCAGGGGAAGGACTCCCTTTTCACACTAGAGGCAGCAGCTTATCACCCATCAGGGCCATCCCGGACCAGGGTCTTTCTGTCTCTCCTCTCTGCCATCCTCAGCTTTGGCTGAGGTATGAACGTCCTTGTTCAAGCTGGCAGAAATGGAGAGAAGCTCACATCCACCCAAGCCTTACCTTTTCTGCCCTGCCTTCTACATCCTGCCTTTGTGTCCTCTCCCTGATCATGGCGGTTATGGGGCTGAAGGGCTTAGACCACTACTGTTTCCCAAATTTCCCTGATGATAAGAATGACCTGCAGCTCTTGCTAAAAATAGAGATTCTGGTCCCTCTGCTGGAGATTGTAATTTCAGTGGGTCTGGAGAGGAGCTTGGCAATTTGAAATTTTAACAAGTACTGGGAGTGATTGTTGTCATTAGGGAGATTGGGATTCACTGTAGTGGACTGGATGTGGTGAGTTAAACACACTAGAGCTGAGAGCTTTGTTGGCTTTGGTTCTCCAGCTAGTACATAGAACTTGGCTAGTGTTTATTTATTTTTAACCTGAAAGTATTTTTACATAAGTTAATTCTGTTGGTTCTTCACATGTTACCATTTATGCCATTTATAGATTGCTTTTCTCAAACACAGTTTAGTGAGGACTAGGGGCAAAAATCACTTTGTAACAATATTTCTAAGTAAAAGAGTCCTTTATGTGGTCAAAGTCCCCATAAATCAGAATGAATGTTGGTCAGATCTCCCTTCATCATTGACAGTGGGACCTCTGTTAAGAAACAAAATTGATGACTGGAGTTGGCAGTAGTGAAATTCCTTTTGTGACTTAACTAAGTGATTTAGTTAACTAAGTTAGTAGAATTTCCTATAGTTTTTTTTTTTTCCCCCCCCAGGAAAAAATACCATAAAAGTGTTACCTGTCTTTAGAAAAAAATGGAAACAGTCTGGTCAGAGATCTCAAAAGAAAGGGTGTCCACTTATGAATTTATAGTTTTCTTAACAATGCATATATAAATGATCTTTTTTTCTGAACATTTTATTTTGTATTGGAGTATAGTCTGTTAACAATGTGTTAGTATCTGGTGGACAGCAAAGGGACTCAGCCATAGGTATACATGTATTCATTCTCCCCAAACTCCCCTCCCATCCAGGTTGCCACATAACATTGAGCAGAGTTCCCTGTGTTATATAGTAGGACCTTGTTGGTTATCCATCTTAAATATAGCAGTGTATACATGTCCATCCCAAACTCCTAACTACCCCTTCCCCTCCGGCAACCATAAGTTTGTTCTCTTGAGACTGTGAGTCTGTTTCTGTTTTATAAATAAGTTCTGTAAATGATGATTTTAATTTCTGTATTAAGGACCTGAAATAACTGCTGCTTCCCCTTCAATAATCACCAGGGCCGCAGCTTTGGAGCAGTTTAAGTCTTTGGGTGCTGAGCCCTTGGAGGTGGATTTGAAGGAATCTGGTGAAGGACAAGGAGGATACGCAAAGGAGATGTCCAAAGAGTTCATTGAGGCCGAAATGAAGCTGTTTGCTCAACAGTGTAAGGAGGTGGACATCCTTATCAGCACAGCTCTTATTCCAGGTGTGTCATTACATCAGGGGTTATTGGTAAAGCACCTTTATGAACGATATTTTAAAATGAGAATAAGTTTAACATCAGGATTCAAGTAAAGACTGATTTACTTCTAGAAAATAAGAAAGCACATGAAAGGCAGAAAAGACAAAATCACTGTGGCCCCTGGAGAAAAATGGTCGTTCATGATGTGATATATTTTATATTTTTATCTGTGTTTACAGATTATGTACAATATTAGATTTATAAGCAGTTTCCTCTGTTTACATCCTTGAAAAATTGGTTTTTAATTTACTTCTGTTCTCTTTGTTAAGATAGTACATTCCTATTATAGGAAATCCAAACAGTACTAAAATATATGAAGGAAAAAAGCATAGATCGAAAGTTCTACCAGAGATGACCATTATTAATATCTTGATGATTGTTTTTCTATACATGAGAGAAAAAGAAAGAGGGGGCTTTGTGTGTATGTATTTATGGAATTTCCAGGATATATTTTTTTACTGAAGGATATGATACTTTGTCATGTTCTAATTACTTCCTTTGAAGTGTTTGGTCTTTGCACCCAAATTGTGAGCTCTCTGATGGAAGGAATCACTTAAGTCCTTTAAGTATCTTCTTCTAAAGAATGTTTTTCACTCAATAGATGATTGATATCAAAGCAGCCAGCATTTATCAGTAGTAAATAGTACACAGTAGCTTGATCTAGCAAGACTTGGGTGTGAAGAGACTCCCTCTTTTTTATTGCTACTTCCTCTCCTGTCCTTTCCTTCTGTTATTGAATAATGAATACCAAGCTGACTCTAATTTTTTTCCCTTTCCAAAAGAAAGTGAGCCAGATAATGAGAGCTTACAGGTTCAGGTTACTTGTGCTTGAACCTACTAAAGGAGCTTTGCTTGCTCTGGGGGACTGTGGAGGATTAGGGGAAGCTGCTTTGTCATGAGGTTATGGGAAATGGGAAGTTCTCTTCTGACACTCCTCCCCGTGCCCCTGCCAAATCTGGCTAATATACACCTAACAGCAGGAGATTGATTGGCCTCATGTCTATGAGCTTGTGGGGGAAATTGTGCCTCCCAGGCTCTCTGTTATGTCCTCTGTTTACCCACATGCTGTCTGATAGGTGAGCCGCTCTCTCCAGGTACCTCCATCCCCCTGGAGCTGGGTAGATGAAGCAGATAGCGGGAAGGTGATCTGGGCTCAGCCCCTAGAGGAACCTGTGTGTGGAAATGCGACTGGGGTTGGTTATGGAGATAGGTGCAGACCAGACAGGACAGGAGCTCCGGCTGCCATTTGTGAAATCTGCCAGCAACAGTAGCACTCATGGACAGGCCATGGCAGGAGAGCGCTTTAGGGTCATCCTTTCCTTCTGTGGTGGTGGCTGCTGGCTCAGCTCTTACACAGTCGGTTTTGAAGGAGGTGAGGTAGCCTTTGCTGTAGCCACCATGTGACCTTTGAAAGGTTAGCAGCCTACTGGCCAGAGGAGTTAGGAGCTGATTAGGTATAACAAGTGGCCAGTAGAGGGTGCTAAAGCATTTGCTCATGCAGTAAAATGGGGAGGCTTTGAAGCTGGTAGTTTAGTGAAGCCATGTTCTTTATAAAGAACTGAGGATAATTTGGGCATAGTGTATAGAATTATCATTCTTATTTTTAAAAATTTTTGTTGGAGTATGGTTGCTTTACAATGTTATGTTACTTTCTACTGCACAGCATAGAATTATTATTGATTGTAAAGCTTTAAGTAAGTGATAGAACTTAAGACTTCTTGTATAAAACACATTTGGACTTTCCGGGCCTACGCCACATAGGTTTTTTTTTTTTTTTTTAACCTAAAAAGGGGGCATATGAAGAGGAGACTTGACTTTAACCTCTCATTAAAAAAAATATCAATAGTTAATAGTAAGTGTACTTTAGCAATAGGTCAAATTATATGATAGTGTAATATAATATATCCTATACTATACAAAAAGAAGTTGTTGAGGAAGTTTTATGAGTGTTTTGCTGAGCCTTCCCTGTTTTCAGTCTTTTCTGAAGCAACCTGCTCAGAGCACTTTAAACCTGTACAATGTCCTCGACCAGTGCCACTGACCTGAGCTTGCACTCATAAGACGGATCTGAAAAGGACTTTTCTGTTACTTTTTTTGGGAAGCCCTCCAAAAGAGAAAAGCTATTCAAATATTATAAGGAAGATGGTCTTTTACAGATCTTTCACATCCCTAGGGGACTGAAACTTGAAAGTATGAGCATTAAAAAAAAAAAGATTGAAGAGGTTATATAAAGGTCCACGTGCCCTTTGAAAAATAGTGTCCTTGGCATTATACCCTTATTGATGTTTGTCCCAAGCCTTTGCATGGGTCACCTGACGGTGTGTGTCTTGCTCCTGAAAGACTGCTGGAGCCTAAGTTGTTCTGAAGTTTTCCTTGAGTGGATCCAAAGGGGATTAAGTCAAATGTCAGAAGTTCCCCAAGTAGCAATTCCTTAGACAGAGATCCTCGCGGCTGTTCTGAAGACCTGGCCAGGATAAGAACATTAAGAGAGGAGCACGGGCAGTTAGCTTGCTTCAGGCAGCAATCATGCCAAGTGGGTGAATTTTCATTCTTCCTAGGCACACATTAGTTAGTGGGCTTGGACACACAATTACATTGTAGTTAGGAGGATTGTAGGTAGAATGAGATGTTTCTATAGCTAGCTGCTTATTATGCTGCCTGCTATCTTTTATTTTTTTAGTTTATTTTTAATTGAAGGATAATTGCTTTATAATATAGGTTTCATTTCTGGCATACATCAACATGAATTAGCCACAGGTACACATATGTCCCCTCCCTCTTGAATCTCCCTCCCACCCCCGACTCTTTCTCACCCCTCTAGGTTGTTAGAGAGCCTCGGTTTGAGTTCCCTGATTCGTACTGCAAATTTTCACTGGCTGTTTTACATATGGTAGTGTAAATGCTTCCACGCTACTTTCTCCATTCATCTCATCCTCTCCTTCCTCCCCTCCAGCCATGTCCATAGTCTTTTCTCTGTGTCTGCCTCTCCACTGCTGCCCTATGAATAGATTATCAGTACCATCTTTCTAGATTCCATGCTGTGTTGTGCTTAGTTGCTCCGTCGTGTCCAACTCTTTTCGACCCCATGGACTGACTGTATCCTGTCGGGCTCCTCTGTCCATGAGGATTCTCCAGGCAAGAATACTGGAGTGGGTTGTGATGCCCTCCTCTAGGGGATCTTCCCAACCCAGGGATTGAACCCAGGTCTCCTGCATTGCAGGTGGATTCTTTACTATCTGAGCCACCAGGGAAGCCCAGGAATACTGGAGTGGGTAGCCTATCCCTTCTCCAGGGAAACTTCCCGACTCAGGAGTCAACCTCAGTCTCCTGCATTGCAGGCAGATTCTTTATCAGCTGAGCTTCCAGGGAAGCCCCCAGGTTCTATATATATGTGTTAATATATGATATTTGTTTTTCTATTTGTGACTTCACTTTAAAGTTCATCCACCTCATTAGAACTGACTCAAATGCATTCCTTTTAATGGCTAAGTAGCATTCCATTGTATTTATGTATCACAGCTTCTTTATCTATTCATCTGTCAATGGACATCTGGTTTTTGCTGTCTGGTATCTTACACCATCCTCTATATCCTCTTAGTTGGGTTGGGCGATGGATGAGGGCTAGCATTTAACTTAATGGCAGGCAACTTCAAGAGAGGGCCTAGTGGAGAGTGTCAGTTTGTGGTTCTGTACCCACCAGGGAGTGCTCCCAACCTTCTTGTGACCTTTAGGGTCATCATTAAAAAGTACCCAGAGAGACTCTTCATAGACTTGGAATGTTTAATCAGGAAGAGACTGAATCAGATTGAAAATCTGATTGGTAAGTTAGGACTTATAGGGGCCAGGTGAGGAGGAATCGTGGTGGTTTAGCACTGACTGTTTAAGCAGATTTTGCCTAAATTCCTGAGACACTTAGGAGTGCCATGGGGCACACAGTAAATCCACCCTGATGGAAATAGCTTTCTCCATTTAGGACCTTTCCTGATGGCCACCTGCTTACAAAGCATGAGCATCGTAGGGTCACTTGACATTCCCGTTCTCCCCTTGCCCGCCTCAGGTCCTGTCCTCATTTTGTAATGGCACTGGAAAGCCTGGGATTTTGTTTAATAAGGACAGTAACTTGGACTGCTCATGTTCCCATCATTGTTAGATAAAGGCATCTAAAGTCATCAGGACTGGAGCACATCTCCTCCCTCCCCACCCCCACCCTTAACTGTGCTCTAAAGTCTGCACCCCTTGGTAAAGTGTTTGTTGCCTTTCAGTTTCTAGTCCCAGTTTAGCTTTGGGGCCTCGTGTTAAACTAATTTCACGCTCCCTGGGCCTGATTTCAGTCATGCTGGCTGTTGTGATCTGCACTGAGAGGCCAAGGACTTTCAGGCCTTAAACATATTGTTCCTTCTCTTGAGAATACTGTCCCTGCCCTCTCTGCCTTTTGAAGTCCTACTGAGCTCAGTAGTTACTCCATAGTTGCTGCTGTCCCCTCCTCTGGAGTAAACACTTTTTTTTTTTTTTACCCCTGCATTTGTAGCATTTGCCTGTGGCTCGAATGCCAGCAGTGCTCAGCTCACTGCCCTGTCGTTGTCCCATCTACCTGTGCCGCCAGAGTGCCTAGCTTATCTCTGCCATGGACAGTGCTTGCCATGGAGCCTTGTATACAACAGTAGCTCAGCAGATGTTCCTGAGCTAATGTGAGTTCCTTCTTTATTCTCAGTTGGTACAGTCCCTTTCATTTTACCAGTGCTATCCAAGGAAAGATAGAATACTCTTGGGTAGGAATACTGCAGAGGCTAGTCTTAAACTAAGAGAGGAAGCTAGCTTTCTTAAATTTTCAAAACTATTACTCTTGCCAAATTTGCAATTTGAGGTGATTAGCTAGGCCTCTCAGAAGAAACACTTAGGAGGTAGTGGGATGGTCTGTTCAGGAGTTAGCCTCCCTCCTGGCTGACAGGATACTTCTATCTATTCATTGGTTGATTATAAATTATAATGGCTTAGGCCATATATGCTTGGACCTTTCTAAGGTACAATGAAGATTAGGGTAATGGTACTTTTTATTTTTGGGCTTCCCCAGGGGCTCAGTGGTAAAGAATCCGCCTGCAAAGGACCTCTGTGGTAGCTTTGCATGACTCTGGGGAATTGGGAGGGGATGTTCTCCCTTGATATGCAAGGGCCTTACACAAACGAGACCAAACCTGAGGGCTGTCACAGTCTCCTGGAAAATCAACACTGGTTCTCCATCAGATCTCCATCTGTCTCTTGGAATCCATCTTTCATATAGAGTAGAAATATAGTACAAAAGAGTAACTTTCCACAGTAATTTTCAAACTTGTCCTTTTAGGCAGGAGAATAATTGATTCAGCAATATATGTATCTATATTTATGAAATTCCATAAAAATGTTATTGTTTCAATAACTACTCAAGGTTATTCTCTAAAGCTTTATTTTTCAGATTTATTCTTTTCATTCTGTAAGCATTGTGGTCCAATAGGACAGAACTGTACAGATCAATGATTTCCAACTTTTTTTGAAGAATGGTTTAACTTTCTTTTATTGACTAATCTGACTCATATACCAGCCTCCTCTCCAATAAATGCATTGTATGATTGCATGGAATTTTTTAAATATTACTTGTATGACGTTTCATTTGTTTTGAGAATTTTGAAGGACAGAGAGAAATACTTAAATGTTGCAACATCAAGGGTTGGTAACCACAGGCTGTCTACACACCTCTTTGTAACTTTCAGCAGAGCAGGACAACTTGTCATCAAGAAGAAGGTGCCAAAGTTGTGAAGTTTTCTATCATGTGTCAGTCTTGACTGTTTAGAGTATGTTTGAGTGCGTTTAGTGAGAGACTGGGCCGAATTTAACAGATATCCATTAGGAAGATTTATGGCATGGAATCTTCTGGTTTGGTCTGTTGTTTCTCCCCAAGTGTGTTGCAAGATTGGGAAGCATTGTGTTCCCCTCCCTGGCAGTCCTTGAGATGAAAAGAACTGGGAGATTGATGCTGCTCTGGGTGAGGAGCACCCAATAGAGTAACAGCTACAACCAGCACCTTCTATCATGTGCATTTCTGTCCTTCCTTCTTTCCTGTCTCAGTATTAGTTAGGGTGGTCTAGCTGCCTAACAAATTCACCCCAGAGCTCAGACATTATAGACATTTATTTCCTGCTCAGTTAACAGTAATAGGGTGGTTGACACATCAGAGGGCAGCTCTCCTTGCAGTCTTCTGGGATTCAAGTATGACAGTATCACCGTAATGGTGATGAGGCTCTGACAGTCACTCAGGATGCTGTGTCTGTTCCACTGACTAGTAGCAAAAGGCCATGGAGGAGTGTGCATGGGACGCCCAGAAGTGGCACATGCCACCTTTGCTAACATTTCTCTTGCTAAAGACCTAGTCACGTGGTCAGACCTAACTGTGACGGAAGCTGGGAATTGTAGTCTAACAGTGCCTGCAGAAATAAGAGAACACTGTGGTAGTTTGCTAAGGCTGCCATAACAAAAATCTCACAGACTGGGGGTGGTGGTGGTGGTGTTGCTTAAATGATAGAAATTTATTTTGTTACTGTCTGGAGCCTAGAAGTCCAAGATCAAGGTGTCGGCAGGTTTGGTTTCTTCTGAGGCTTCTTTCCTGGGCTCTCAGAGAGCCTCTTCTGCTGCATCCTCATATAGTCTTGGTGTCTTTGTGTGTGTGTGTGTGTGTGTGTGTGTGTGCGTGCGTGTGTGTGTGCGCGTGTCCTCATATTCTCTTGTTTAAAGGATACTAGTCATATTGGACTGGAGTCCACTCTGATGGCCTCATTTAATATAATCATCTCTTTAAAGTTCTACCTCTAAATACAGTCATATTCTAAGTTACTGTGGGTTAGGGCTTCAACATATGAATTTTTCTGGGGACACAATTCAGCCCATAGCAAATGTGGACTTTGGTGAGGAGCTGAAAGCTGCTTTCCTCTTCCCCTGTACTGTGTGTGTGCTCAGTCACTTCAGTTGTGTCTGACTCTTCGAGACCCTCTGGACTGTAGCCTGCCTGACTCCTCTGCCCATGGAATTTTCCAGGCAAGAGTACTGAAGTGGGGTGCCATTTCCTTCTCCAGAGGATCTTCCTGACCCAGGGACTGAACCTGCATCTCCTATATTGTAGGCGGATTCTTTACCACTGAGCCACTGGGGACGTCCTTGATAACTGCTTATGTTTAATCCATTCATTGGTGATCAGATCATGGATTTAGAACCAGACAGAGTAGATTCAAATTCTAGTTCCACTACTTAACAGCTGATGTGTCTCTCTTAACTTCAGATTTCTCATCTCTGAAAAGGAGGTAAACATTTTCATCTTACAAAGCTGTTCTGAGGACTTGTTAAGGGAAAAAGCCCAGCGTAGGGCCTGGCACATAGAGTATTAGCATAATCTCCTTTCTTCCATTGGTGATGCTTATCTTGCAGATGGTACCCAGACTGAACAGCTCGTTGAATTTTGCAGTAGAAGGTCTGGACATTCTTGAGCATTTCGTGGTATGTCAGAGATAGTCTCTGAAATCTTCAAGCTTATGGACATAACTCATGAAGTTACAAAACCATTGCCATTAGATGGCAATCGAGCATGGATTTCACTGTGGAAAACCGTGACTTAAACTTGCTTTTCATCTGACTTTTCTGAAGATACCTGTTTCATTAAGCCTTTTTCATCAATCTCATTCAAAGTTTTCTGACATGGAAAAGAAAATAAACAGTATTATTTCTATTAAAAAATGACTTCCTAATTGTTTTGTAAATTAGTGTATAATAAATATTCATTAATCTTTTTAGGGATTTTGGTAGCTAAGGTACACCTAAATAGGCTTCCCAGGTGGTGCTAGTGGTAAAGAACCTGCCTGCCAGTGCAGAAGACATCCATCCCTGGGTGGGGAAGATCCCCTGGAGAAGGGAATGGCAACCCACTCCAGTACTCTTGTCTGGAGAATTCCATGGACAGAGGAGCCGGGCAGGCTACAAAGTTCGTGGGATTGCAAAGAGTCAGACACAACTGTGCAACTAACTATTGTTTAATGTAATATATATTTATATATATGTTATATAATATATGTTTCTTTTTTATGTTACCGTTTAAGTTTGGTAGGTTGTTTTCCTTTTTTTGAGAATTCCCATAGATTATGATTCCATGGTAAAGCCTTGACTAATTTTAATTTTTATCTATACAGAATTTTATAGCTATAACAGGTAAATTATTAAGATAATCCTGGGAAAACTTTTATAAATGTGTTCTCTAGTTATTGGGCAAAGGTTTGTTTTTAGGTTTCTTCTTTAAATAAATCTTTAGGGATTTCTCTAATCTGCTAAAACATGCTGTTGACTTACCCTTTTTGCTAAGTATTACATTTAGAAATATCTCGAGGCATCTAATTTGTAAAAGTCAAATTTTTGCCAGCCTGACTTTCTCTCTGGTTCCTTATACAAATAATTAATTAGGCAGAGAAAATTTTTGTCTAGTTCCAAGAATAGCATTCACATGTAACCTACTCTACTTGACTATTTAAGCTTAGGTCAGGATCATTCTGTACTCCCTGGTGGCTCAGATGGTGAAGACTCTGGCTGCAATGTGGGAGACTCTGATGGGTCAGGAAGATCCCCTGGAGGAGGGCATGGCAACCCACTCCAGTGTTTTTGCCTGAAGAATCCCATGGTAGAGGAGCCTGGAGGGCCACAGTCCCTGGGGTTGCAAAGAGTTGGACACGACTGAGCGAACAGCACTTTCACTCTCAGAATCTCTTTCTGTTCACAAACACAGCTATCTGTAGCCTCTCCAGTGATAACAGAGCTGGAGGGGGTTGAATCTATCTGTTGCTCTGTCTACCATACTTGGCAGAATCAGAGACTCATTAGATCAGTGGATCAAAATGTTCAGCAGTTTCTTGCCACATCCAATCTATTACATAACCAATGATCTCTTTTCTCCTTATGTATATATATATTTGTATAAAAAGCCTTTTGTCCTGATCTGTAATATTTTTATATTTTAAGATTCAATATTTGAACCCCATCTGTGATTTTGAAATTCCAAAAGAGCCTTTGGTGTATATAAGTTAGAATACCTTTGGCTGCCAGAAGCAGACGTTCCAGCACAATCTGCCTTAAACCAGAAAGATTTGTTAGGTCTTGCAACTGAAAAAAACTGGGCTTCCTTTGTGGCTCAGCTGGTAAAGAATCTGCCTGCAATGTGGGAGATCTCAGTTCGATTCCTGGGTTGGAAAGATTCCCTGGAGAAGGGAAAGGCTACCCACTCCAGTATTCTGGCATGGAGAATTCCATTGACTATAGCCCATGGGGTCACAAAGCGTCAGATATGACTGGATGACTTTCACTTGTCACTTGTAATGGAAAAAGTCCAGTTATAACTGGAGACGTATGCTCTGGGGAACCTTGCTGGGCTCCTTTGTCCTCTCAGCTCGGCCCTCTCTGGTTGGTTTCATCCTCAGGGGTAGAGGCAGAAGTAGCTTCAGGCCTCACTGTGCACAGCTCATTACACCACCAGAGGACAAGGCAAGCCGAGTCTGATGACTCCCTCTTGAAGAGCAAGGAAACTTCTTTTTCAGAAGCCCTTACCACACTTTCCCTCATTCTTATTTACTTTGATTTAAAAAAAAATTTATTTTTACTTATTTATCTGGGTCTTAGTTGGAGCATGTTGGATCTAGTTCTCTGACCAGGGATTGAACCTGTGCCCCCTGCATTGGGAGCTAAGAGTCTTAGCCACCAAAGAAGTCCCAACATCACCACTTTTGAACCAATCAGCGTAGGCTGGGCCCCTCAGCTTACACCTGGATTTCTGAACAGGTCATCAATAAGTTATCCTTGGGCTAGCCAGGCCTGCCTTTGGAGTAGTTTCAGGTCATTTCTCCTTAAAGCTCATGGACTGTGTCGAGAAAATGAAAGTCAGAGTAGTGATGAGAGGTAAACACCAGTGCTCAATGTAAAATTGTGTTCTTGAATAATATTCCTTAATGCATAAATACTACAGTTCAGAACATCTTTACATGCTCTGTTTTGCATGTAGTCAATATAGTAGTGTGTTATATTAAAATTATCCTTGTGTTTATAGTACTTGTTCACAAGAAATCTATTTTGGTTTGGATAAATATATTTAATAAGTTATATTATTAACCTCTTTGTTACTATATTGTTAAATATACTATGTTCTTGTTAAAGCAGAAAGTTTTTCTTGAGCCTGTTTAATTTGATGCCTTACAGGCCAGGAAGTTAGGAATTTCCCCATCTGATTAAATGCCATTGAATAATTCCAGGAAGTAATGCTGAATGTTCTTTGGAATTATTATAAAACTTTGTGGTAAACCTTTTTCATCTTGGTGTCTTGTTGTTCTTAATATTTTTAGTGGTTTCCTCTGAATTTTCCTCTTTTTTTTTTGGTGTCATTAAAGTTGTCTGTGAGGGTTTGATTCTTTTTCTGCTAAGACAGAATCTGAAAATTCATTATTTCAGATGATCATGTTAGACCTGATTTACTCAGAGAGGTATAAATAACATTTTGTAGAACTTTCCAGTAAAGCTTTAGCTGTTGGTGTTTAGTTTAAGCTAAATCTCTCTATTTGAATTTAGTGTTATAGAGGCCAATGGTATATTCTTTTGCCACATAGCAGTAAGTTGTTAAAGCTATTTTTAGAAACCCAGGTGGTGCCAGTGCAGGACACTTAAGAGACATGGGTTTGATCCCTGGGTTAGGAAAATTCCCTAGAGGAGGGCACAGCTACCCACTCCAGTATTCTTGTCTGGAGAATCTATGGACAGAGGAGCCTGGAGGGCTACAGTCCATAAGGTTGCAAAGAGTCAGACACAAGTGACTTAGCATGCAATCTTTTCTAGAAGTTTTTGTATTTGCCATTTTAACAACTACATCTTAGTATTCATTTGGTAAGAAAACACGAGTATGAAAGCTACTGTTAATTCAGTCACATTTCAGAATAAATATGTGTAACGCACTGCCATATAGGCACACATCAAGAAACAGTGCACATGTGTGAGGCATTATTTCAGCCTGCACTCAGTTCTGCGTGTACACAGAGATTCAAGAGTACCTTATATCAATCTATGGCACCTCTTGTCTGTTGTTACTGTTTAGTCACTAAGTCGTTCTGACTCTTTGTGACCCCATGGACTGTCGCCCACCAGGCTTCTCTGTCCATGGAATTTCCCAGGCAAGAATACTGGAGTGGGTTGTTATTTCCTTCTCCAGGGGGTCTTCCTGATCCAGGGATTGAACTCCTGTTTCTGCATTTGCAGGCAGGTTCTTTACCACTGAGCTACCAGGGAAGCCCATGGCACCTCTACTTACCCCAAATAATGGCCATCCAATTGGGAAACTCTATAATTAAAAATTTTAGATGAATGTTTTAAATATCTCAGTTATTCTAATTAAAATGTTCCCTAATCTTTGAATGCAACCTCCTTCAGTCTTGAACTGTTAGACCTCAGAGCTCTAAGTACAGCTTTCCTTCCCCATTTAGCCTGTACATAGTAGGCACTGAATGGGTATCAGTTGAGTCAGTGCATAGATGTGTACTTGAATGATGACTATGAGCGCATGATGTTCTGCGATTGTTTTGGCAAAAGTACGGAAGTAAACGCCCAACTGGGAGGGAGGAATCTTACCAGGAACTTAATGTTCACGAACCAAAAGAAACCAAGAAATAGTTCATGAAGTTGGACATCTTCCCAAACCTTTAACCCACAGTTTGTTTTGTGCTAGGAAATATATTAATATTTTTTTCTCCTTGTTGAGTTTTTTCAATCATAGTGATTCTTTTTTTGAGGGGGGTGGTTTGAAGAGATGTAAGTTTTGATCTTTTTGTGTTTCTCATCTTCTGCAAATAAATGATAAAATCAACAGAAATGAGCAGTCAAAAGGGGAAAGCCCAAGCGTGCCTCTAAAAAAACCCTTGTATCTGCCTCCTTTTATTAATCTTTCTGCCTCCTTATACAGTCCTGTCCTGAAACACCTGATATGCTTATTTGATCTTTTATCCATGTGTCTAGGATCTGTACTGGGCTGTCACTGGGGTAATAGTTCAGTTCAGTGTTCTGTGTAAAGTTCAATTTTAAAATATGAAACAGTAAAAGAAAGGATATTAACCCTTTGAGAATAAATTTTGCATCAGTCAGTTCAGTTCAGTTCCGTCGCTCAGTTGTGTCCAACTCTTTGTGACCCCATGAATCACAGCATGCCAGGCCTCCCTGTCCATCACCATCTCCTGGAGTTCACACAAACTCATGTTGATCGAGTTGGTGATGCCATCCAGCCATCTCATCCTCTGTCATCCCCTTCTCCTCCTGCCCCCAATCCCTCCCAGCACCAGAGTCTTTTCCAGTGAGTCAACTCTTCACATGAGGTGGCCAAAGTACTGGAGTTTCAGCTTTAGCATCAGTCCTTCCAAAGAACACCCAGGGCTGATCTCCTTTAGAATGGACTGGTTGGATCTGCTTGCAGTCCAAGGGACTCTCAAGAGTTCTCCAACACCACAGTTCAAAAGCAATTCTTCAGCACTCAGCTTTCTTCACAGTCCAACTCTCACATCCATACATGACCTCTGGAAAAACCATGAAGTGAAGTGAAGTCGCTCAGTCGTGTCCAACTCTTTGCGACCCCATGGACTGCAGCCTACCAGGCTGCTCCCTCCATGGGATTCTCCAGGCAAGAGTACTGGAGTGGGTTGCCATTCCCTTCTCCAGGGGATCTTCCCGACTCAGGGATCAAACCTGGTTTCCTGCATTCCAGGCAGACGCTTTAACCTCTGAGCCACCAGGAAAAACCATAGTAACAGGCAAATTTGGCCTTGGAATGTGGAATGAAGCAGGGCAGAGGCTAATAGGATTTTGCGAAGAGAACGCACTGGTCATAGCAAACACCCTCTTCCAACAATACAAGAGAAGACTCTACACATGTACATCACCACATGATCAACACCAAAATCAGATTGATTATATTCTTTGCAGCCAAAGATGGAGAAGCTCTATACAGTCAGCAAAAACAAAACCAGGAGCTGACTGTGGGTCAGATCATGAGCTCCTTATTGCCAAATTCAGACTTAAATTGAAGAAAGTAGGGAAAACCACTAGACCATTCAGGTATGACCTAAATCAAATCCCTTATGATTATACAGTGGAAGTGAGAAATAGATTTAAGGGACTAGATCTGATAGATAGAGTGCCTGATGAACTATGGACTGAGGTTCGTGACATTGTATAGGAGACAGGGATCAAGACCGTCCCCATGGAAGAGAAATGCAAAAATGAAAGCAAAATGGCTGTCTGGGGAGGCCTTACAAATAGCTGTGAAAAGAAGAGAAGTGAAAAGCAAAAGATAAAAGGAAAGATAAAAGCATCTGAATGCAGAGTTCCACAGAATAGCAAGGAGAGATAAGAAAGCCTTCCTCAGCAATCAGTGCAAAGAAATAGAGGAAAACAACAGAATGGGAAAGACTAGAGATCTCTTCAAGAAAAATAGAGATACTAAGGGAACATTTCATGCAAAGATGGGCTCGATAAAGGACAGAAATGGTATAGGGTATTATGGGACATCTCCAAAAGTTGGATTTATTCTTTTCTATGTTATATGTTTACATTAAAAAAAAACTGTGTGCATCTTCTTGTTTGCTATCCATCCTTAGTTATGATTCTGTCTCCCTATGTAAGTATTTGGGTTCACTCTTTGAAAGGCTTTCTTAACTGTATAGCTTCCTTTGCTGTAGCAGGGAGGGCAGAGGATTTTGAGTGAAGTGTTTTCTGTTGGTAAGTAAACAGACTGGGTAAGGGTTATTTCTTAATTATTTTAATTCTAGTACAACTCTTTAATCTCTGTCCCTACTTAAAGGGGAAACTGGTTGTGATTATGCTTTTGTTTATTTAGTTTTATAAAAATAGTGTGTGACTTTTGTTGGAAATACAGTAGAGTACAAAGTAGAAAATAAAGATCATTTGTGATCCTTCTACTCAGTGAAAAATATTTAACATTTTACCGTTTTCTCTCAGCCTTTCTCCCATGCATTTTTATCACATTGCTGCTGCTGCTGCTAAGTCTCTTCAGTCGTGTCCGACTCTGTGCAACCCCATAGACGGCAGCCCATCAGGCTCCCCATCCCTGGGATTCTCCAGGCAAGAACGCTGGAGTGGGTTGCCATTTCCTTCTCCAATGCATGAAAGTGAAAAGTGAAAGGAAAGTCGCTCAGTCGTGTCTGACTCTTGCGACCCCATGGACTGCAGCCTACTAGGCTCCTCCGTCCATGGGATTTTCCAGGCAAGACTACTGGAGTGGGGTGCCATTGCCTTCTCCACACATTAGATGAAGATAAAATAGCTTTCTTACTTACCCCACTAATACTCTTTTAAGTTTCCCCCTTAATATAATAAGTCATTAAGAACTCCCTATAAATATATTTTAATGGTTTTGTTAGAATTTTCTTGTTTGAATGTACTGTATTTTATTTAACTGTTCTCCCAAAGTTAAGCTTTTTATGTATTGCCAGTTTTTGTCAATTAAAAATGATATACTAACATTTTTTTCTGCTTTATTCCTGTATCTGTATTTTCAGTTATTTCCCCAGGATTAATCAAATCTGGGAAGTAGAATTAGTAGATCAATATTAGTATTTTTGGCAATTTGGTAAATACTTGATAAACTATGCTTTCCTGGAAGATTATGTACTTTATAATCTCATCAATAGATCATCCAATTAATTGTTTCATTTCATCAGTATTCAAGATTTTGTTGACTCTTTCAGTTTGAGGGGAAAAATATATCTCATTCTTTGTACTCACATTTCTTTTTCTTTCTTTTTTTAATATATATATTTTAAAATTGGATTGTAATTGCTTTACAATGTTGTGTTAGTTTCTGCTATGCAACAGCATAAATCAGTTATATGTGTACATTTATGCCTTCCCTCTTGAGCTTCCCTTCCAACCCAACCCCCATCCTACCCTTTAGGTCATCACAGAACACCCAGCTGAGCTCTCTGTGCTATATAGGAGCTTCCAACTAGCTATCTGTTTTACACATGGTAGTATATATATGTGTGTGTTCTCACATTTCTTTGGTTCTTACTGAGGGTGAACTGTTTTCATTGGGTTGTTACCTTTCTCTTTGAATTAGCCATTTGCATTTGCTGTTCATTTATCTATTAGGATCTTAGTGTAGTGTTTTGTTTCTATTTGAATTTCTGTGAACTTTTTATTGTATTAATTTTTTGTCATGTTTATGTTCTTCTGAGGATAGTAATATATACCTTTTCATATTTAAATTTCTTGATGTTTTCCTTTGTAATTTTTCCTGTTGCTGAAATTGAAGAAGTACTTTTCAGGCTAAAGACAAGAGAGAGATTTACCAAGGATATCTTTTCTTCTCTTTGTGGGGTGATTCTTTTATAATTAATTCTAACCTATAGAGTTCAGAGTTTAATTTGAAATAAATGTTAGGTTTGGGTAGATTTCCCCCTGAAAAGCTAACTAATCATCTTATTGTTTTTTTGTTCTTTCCATTTTATAATGCCACACTTAGCATTTATTACATTTTTGTCACAGTAGGCCATCAGGGTAAGATAGTATTTTGAAATTTCCTTCTCAGTCTTTCCCTCTCTTGACCTAATCTTTTGAGGATTTGCTCATTTGGAATTTTTATGTACTACTCTGCTCCTCTTTTGGCTCTGTTTTTTCCCTTCTGTTTTTAATTTGCATTTCTGCACTTTTCAGAATTTTCAAAAAATTAATCCACATGTGAGTTCTTAAAGACAGCTGCACTGTTACATTCATCGTTGTATTCCCTGTAGCCCTTATTGAATTTTTAAAGCAATAGCATTAAAGCAAGCTCTTCTAGAAAACTTGGGAGATAAGAAAAACCATAAAGAAGAAAATAAATAAGTCTTACCACTCAAAGATATCCTGATACTGTTAAACATACTCTATAAAGTTTGCTAGGAACTGTATGTATGTGTACTTAGTCACTCAGTCGTATCTGACTGTTTGTGACCCCGTGGACTACGGCCCGCCAGGCTATTCTGTCCACGGAATTCTCCAGGCAATACTAAAGAGGGTTTCCATGCCCTCCTCCAGGGGAGCTTCCCAACCCAAGGATCGAACCCAGGTCTCCCACATTGCAGCCCACGTCTGAGCCACCAGGGAAGCTCAAGAATACTGGAGTGGGTAGCCTATCCCTTCTCCAGGGGATCTTCCTGACCCAGGAATCAAACTGGGGTCTCCTGCATTGCAGGTGAATTCTTTGCCAGCTGAGTTACCAGGGAAGCCCAGGAACTGTATAGTATTTGTAGTATTTTTTTTTGTGTGTGGGTGTATGCTTGAAACATTCATATATATGTGTATAATTTCATTTTTTACTGAATGGGAGCATCCTATACATACTGTTTTGTTGTGTACTTTTTACTTGTAATAATTCCATGTTTTTTAAACATTCCTCTATGACTTTAAATATATATTTTTGACTTACATTCCCATTATTTTGTTATATACTAAATAAAATATTTTATGTGAAAGAAAATGCTATTCTTTCAAAGAGATTAAATTTCAGAGTGGTAATATGGCCAGAACACCTGTTATCTTTGTTGCAGTGAAAATATATGTGTGTGTGAGCCACTGTAGAATTGCTTTGTGTGGGCTGAATAAGTAAAATCAAAGAAGAGAAATAGGTGGTACATTAGATGTTTTCTAGGGAGCCTAAATGGTTTTGGCCATTTGACATCTTGTAAAGTGGGCAGCATTACAGATCCAGGGTCTGAGCTGTAGCTATAGTTATCTCAGAAGGAAGAAGGAATTCAGAATTTTGGGGGCAGGGGATGTTCGTTAGGTGCGAAATCAAATTTGTGAGGTCAATGGTTGTAAAGTTGGTGCAGTTAGAAGTCAAAGGGGGAAGACCTGTATCTAAATTGGTCATAGCCAAAAGAGTGGTTTCAGGCATGTCATCCTCAGACCCTCTGAGGGCACAAGACAGGTGGGAGGAAAAACTGTGACAAACATGAGTCTGGTTAATAGAGATGAGGTTCTATTAGATGAGGCTTAGTAGAGATGAGGCACTAGAGGTGGACAGTGGTGACAGTCAAATTTACCCCTTTAAATTTGCTCCCTTATGTGGAAGCAACTCTATCACCCATAGCTTTAAATAACTGCAGAACGGAGCAGCATGACCTTTATTTTGAAGAGTCCTCAGATGTGTGTGGTTTGCATCCCCAAATTCCCATGCTCGAGTAAAGGTTAAAATATTGAGGGTGCCTTTATTGGACTGTAGCATGGTAGCCTAGAGGAAAGGAATGCAAAATTCCAGAGAATTTTGAGAAATAGTGAAGCTACCAGGACTTCTGGGAGTTGTCTTTGGGAAAGTGAAGTGGAATTCACTCAATCGTGCCCGACTCTCTGCGACCCCCATGGACTTCTCCAGGCCAGAGTACTGGAATGGGTAGCCTTTCTCTTCTCCAGGGGATCTTCCCAACCCAGGGATCAAACCCAGGTCTCCTGCACTGCAGGCAGATTCTTTACCATCTATCTGAGCCACCAGGGAAGCCCAAGAATACTGGAGTGGGTAGCCTATCCCTTCTCTAGGGGATCATCCCAACCCAGGAACCGAACAGGGGTCTCCTGCATTGCAGGTGGATTCTTTACCAACTGAGGTATCAGGGAAGCAAAGACCTCCTCATTCTTGCTCCTTTCCATGGGGACTCAGAAGAGAGCCTCAGACCTTCCCTAACAAACCAGAATGGTTGGAGCAGACAGTCCACTGGAGCAGTAATGAGAAGGAATGCTAGGCAAAGTGCTTCAGCTGGGGAAGAAAGACCTTCAGTCATAGGAGACTTAGGAGTTGGGCTTGATCTTAGAAGTGTTAAGTTTGCATTGAGAAAGGAGATTCACCCACTTGTATCTTTATTACTTTTTTTTCACATGTGTTACAAAGAAAGGTTATTTTTCTTTTTCAAATCACATGTATTCCAGTCAAATAGTCTGAAAAATAGATTATTATAATGAAAATTTTACTTTCAGTTGATTTCCATTTACAAAATTGACAGTGTTTTTACTAAAATTCACTCAGAGGTGAAAACTTTCAGAAGAAGATTTAATTAGCCTGTTAGCTCTCTGCTTTCCGATAGTCAATCTCACAAGTTCATGCCCTTTTTCTTTTGGCTTAGATATTTACATTGTTTTGTGAAACTTGAACAAGATATTATATCTACCATGTGAGCCCCTGTTGAACATACTGGTTGATGTATGTTAGCTTGAAAAATCCCTGTGTTCAGTGCTTTATTCTCTATAATTAGTGTATGATTTAAAATGTGAAATATCGCATGAAGAGTATGCTCCATGAGAACAGGGATCTTTTCTGTTTATCTACCAGTAAATTCCCAGCACTGGTCATGGAATTCGACTCAACAGAGGTACAGAATAAATACTTGTTGAGTGGGAAAAAAAAATGTATAGGTGATTTCTAAGATTTTTTCGTGTTCTGGTGTTCTATCATTTCCATATCATGGTACTCCTCTGTCTCTCCTCAAAGTTACCCTGTATTAAATTAAGGTTCCCAAGTGGTGCTAGTAGTAAAGAACCTGTCTGCCAATGCAGGAGACATAAGAGACATGGGGTGCGATCCTTGGGTTGGGAAGATCACCTGGAGGAGGGCAACCCACTCCAATATACTTGCCTGGAGAAACCCCTTGGACAGAGGAGCCTGGCGGGCTACAGTCCATGGCGTCACAAAGAGTTGGACACGACTGAGGCGACTTGGCATGCACAGCACAATATATAGTATGTGGGAAAATCTGGCGACGTTGGTTCAGATGACTGGAAATACTATGTTGGAATTCATAGATTACTGCTGAATATTCCCTTGACATTTGTGATGTTTATGAATTGTCCAATTCTCATGCACACAGTTTTCTTACTAGCTTATTTATTATGCATTTACAAAAAATAGGCAAAATGTTGATTTTTTTTTTTTTTCACAAGTGGAGCTGGGTGTAAACCAGCTGGAAAGAGCAGTGCTAGTTGAGGTTTCTGTGGTTAGCAGATGGCAAGGGTTGTTTGCTAGTTCTGTAGGTCCCTCTTGCCCACTGGCTTTGCGGCTCATGCTCATCCCATTTCTTCCTTAGGTGACCAGCCTTTCCTTTGTTATGGGCTTTAAGGGGTTTCTTGAAAGGGTTCAATTTGTGAGTACTCAGAGACTACCATAATAATTAAAATATAGAGTTTTAAAAACTCACCATGTGCTTTATACTGTTTTCTGTTTTCTATGGTTTTACTAGGTAAAAAAGCTCCCATTTTGTTTAATAAAGAAATGATCGAGTCCATGAAGGAAGGTTCAGTTGTTGTGGATTTAGCTGCTGAGGCTGGCGGAAACTTTGAAACCACCAAGCCAGGAGAACTTTATGTTCATAAGGTATAGCTCAGAGCTTCCTCTTGCTATGATCCTGATCCTTCATCTTTAGTGATTTGTGAGAGGGTGTTTGTTGCTTTAAATATTTAGAGAAACTGTGGCCGGAAATTTTCTAAAATTAAAATAGTCACATTTAAAGCTCTTTCTGAAATATGTATTCTTGTGTATATAAAGATGTATAATTTCAAAACTTAGCCTTGGCTGAGAATTGTCCTGGAAAGAATGCGAGCATTTAGTAATAGACCTTTCTGACTGTATTTTTATTCATTTAGGGAATTACTCACATAGGCTACACAGACCTTCCCAGCCGAATGGCTACTCAGGCCAGCACCCTGTATTCCAACAACATCACCAAGCTTCTGAAGGCCATCAGCCCGGACAAAGATAATTTTTACTTTGAAGTGAAAGATGACTTTGACTTTGGTACAATGGGTCACGTAATTAGAGGAACTGTTGTGATGAAGGTGAGTAAAGAGATCTATTCCTTCCTGTGTTTTCATTTTGCATTTGTCCTAGGATTTTTGTTTATGGAAGAATCCTATCTTGGAATTGAGGTATATTCTAATAAAGTAGCAATGTGTTGGGTTTATGCCAATAAAAATTATTTAAAAATCCAGAACAACTTAAAGAAAAATATTGTAGATATACATGTGACTCACCTAAAAAAATAGAAGAAGGCGATGGCAACCCACTCCAGTACTCTTGCCTGGAAAATCCCATGGGCGGAGGAGCCTGGTAGGCTGCAGTCCATGGAGTTGCTAAGAGTCGGACACGACTGAACGACTTCACTTTCACTTTTCACTTTCATGCACTGGAGAAGGAAATGGCAACCCACTGCAGTGTTCTTGCCTGGAGAATCCCAGGGACGGGGGAGCCTGGTGGGCTGCCATCTATGGGGTGGCATGGAGTCGGACATGACTTAAGTGACTTAGCAGTAGCAGCAGCAGCACCTAAAATATGTATTGCTTTTGAAAAACAGAAAACAAATAAAACCCCCAGAACTGAATAAAGTAAAAATTAAACATTCCCCCACCTATCTTCTTTTAAGTTCTATTTTCTTCCTTATATGTTCTATGCACATACTAATTGTACATCTATGTGTGTTTTTGTGACACAGCCATTATATATTTATGTACATGTATGTGGTGCTAATGGTAAAGAACCCACCTGCCAATGCAGGAGACATAAGAGAAGTGGGTTCAGTCCCTGGGTCAGGAAGATCCTCCAGAGGAGGGCATGGCAACTCACTTTGCCTGGAGAATCCCACGGACAGGGGATCCTGATGGGCTATAGTCCGTAGGGTCACAGAGAGTTGGACACGACTGATGGAAGTGACTTAACATGCATGCACATGTTATATGTTTATATAAAGTGATGTTACAAATTATATGAACTTCTATATATATTTAAAATTGTTTTTCAAAGAGTTTGTCTGCAATACTGAATTGACTGAATGCTGGATGGTTTAAAAAGTGCTGTTCTTCTAATTTCTGTTAGGATGGCCAAGTGATTTTCCCTGCTCCCACACCAAAAAATATTCCTCAAGGTGCCCCAGTAAAACAGAAGACCGTGGCAGAGCTGGAGGCTGAAAAAGCAGCTACTGTCACGCCCTTCAGGAAGACGATGACATCGGCTTCTGTCTATACAGCAGGTAAGGGTTCCTTCTATGAACATTTAGACTTCTTTGAATTATGACTGTATTATGTGAGTAATATATTAACTGTCAAAGTTAGTAAATGAAATGCAGTTGTCATTCATTGGATTCTCAGGACTTGACCTTGTGAGAAGCAGTTTTCACATGTGACATGTCACCTGTCCCACCTCTGTGGACTTGGAGACTGCATTGTCCACTCTCAGAGATGTAGGCACTGGGGTAAATGCTGGAATGAACAAGTGAGAAATAATATATAGGCGGTTAATGGTTTTCTTCTATAAAAAACATTTAAATATAATTGTTAATGTTTTAATATATATACACCAAATATAATGAGTAATGATGTATGTCAGATTGTGTTATAAAGTTCATCTAAATGTGGTTATTGATTTATTTTTTGTGGTTTATAAAACATCACTTGTGATTATCTGCATCTCTGGGTAAGATGGAGGGGCCAAATATTTGCTTTTAAGAATAAACAGTAAGTTATTCATCTAGTAAAAAACAATTAGTTTTTAAGTTTTTATCTCTTTCTTTATAGTTTAACATAGATTTTTCATTTTCCAGTTAATCTTCATGAAGACACTAAAGAATTGTCATAAAATAGTGATAAATATTCATTCTGGCTATGAATTGTTAGAATTTGAAATATGGAGATTTGATTTTAAGTCGGTTTCTGTCTCATAGGATGAATTAAAAATGTTTAGATCTGTGAGAGCCAAAATACAAACAGAAGCAAACTATAAAGAATTAAGGACCGGTACCAAGCACACAGAATTCTTGTAGCCTCAGCATTCTTCAAATTCCCATGTGAGGCCAGATGTTTTAAGCTAAATATGTAACTCTCCTTGAATAAAGAGCAAATCTCAGCAAAATGACTGAAAAAGCCTTTAGTTGTGAACATTGTGAATAGATGGAGCAGTGTCCCTATTTGCACTTACTTATTAAAAAGAAGGAACCATATTATTGTGTTGTACAAGGAGAATATGGTCAGTAGGTTGTAAATTTCCATTTTTCTTTTGGATTCATAAGGATATGTAGTGAGATATAACAATGATTTATTTTTCCAGGTTTCTCTTATGTTTATTGAGTCAAAGTTTATTGCGTTTTACTAGATGTGACAGTGGCATATCCCAGTAAATATAGGGGTGGCCTTCTGTTTATTTTTCTGTACCCTAAAAGTTCCTCCTTTATAATAAAAAGCCAAGTGTTTTTCTTGAACACTTCTACCATATGTTAGAATCTATTTAACTAGCTTTCTTCAAAAACTTTGATTTGCTTTTTTTCCTGTTTTTCTTTTCTTTTTCCTTTATCATAGAGACTAAATGTAGCACATTTGACATTAATGAATGTCAAATGAAAAGACTTTAGTTTATTAAATAGTTAATAAGAAACCTTCAGCTGAGGAGTTTCTATATTAGATGGCCAACACAATTGATTGCAGGTGATGATAACTTACTGCTTCATAACTAATGTGGGCATTTAGTGAGTGCTAGGCATCATGCTAAACACGTCACATGCCTTAATTCCTTTATTCCTTATAAGAACTCAATGAGTTGGGCATATTATTATTTTCTTTTTCCAAATGAAGACAGAAAGGATTAATAATGTTACAGAGAATACTGGAGCACAGAGAGGTTAAGTAAGTTGCCTAAGATCACACAGCTAGCAAGCAGTAGAGCCAGAATTTGAACCAGGCAGCCTAGCTTAAGAAAACATATCCTTAAATATAACCCTGCACAGATTCTCTGATGTCTAACTGAAGCTCAAAACAATATTCTGTCTAGCTCTCCCTCCAGATGGTTAACAGGCCATTCATGGGAGCCCTGGAAGTCTTAAATGTGGGTAGGGAAATAAAACTGCATAAACTTCCCTAGTGGTCCAGTGGTTAAGACCCCACACTTCTACTGAAGGGAACACTGGTTCAATCCCTGTTTGGGGAGCTAAGATCGTGGGGAACTAGGCCATGTGGGGTGTCCAATAAACAAAATAAAAAATTTTAAAACTACAGTCTTACTGAATAGTTTAAAGTAACTTGTCAGTTGCTAATGTTTCAGCTATGCCACTTGTAAAGAAATAGTCCATATCAAGGGGAAAAAGTACCTTATTCAAGGAAGTTAAATTCCAGCATCCTGGTCATCCATTATGATTTGGTTTTCACTGACCGCTAGGTAACCCTTTCTTCTGTTGCAGAACAGCCATCCACATGTTTGCTGTTAGGAAAGGTGATAATTAAAGATGTATGTTGAGAGCTGAGTGTTTGTATTCTGCACATTCTTAATTTAATTTGTATTTTTTTCCCTTTTTCTTTGTAAAATCCTGTTTGCTGACTTGGTATTGAGGCTGGAGCTGACTGCCCTGGCCAGCAGTCCAGTCCAGATTCAGGAGCAATTGCAAAACTTCTGTCCCGGGTGGGTGGAGGCCATATGTTTTGGGGAGGTGCTGGAGTGAATGAAACCCTTCCTATTCTTTTAAAATCCCTCTTCCCAGCTAAATCTGAGAGTGACATGAAATAGGGTTCCCTAAAGTCTGTCTTATAAAGGTTGTGTCTTGCCCAAGTAGAAAATGCTTTGGTAGAGCCTTTATAGGCCTGTAATTCTGGAATAAAAACACTTGTATAAACACATGTGGCATCGTCAATGAAAGTTAAAGCAGAGAAGAGGACGAGTTATGCAGAGGAAAATGTGCAAATTATTATTAAGGTGACTCATAAATTTTACTAGATGTTTACAATTTATTTTAGGGGATGGTGGTCAGGAAGTTAAGTTTTGCTCACAATACCTTTAACTCACTTTCACCTTCCTTCCCAATAATGAAATGTCTTAAAAAAAAAAAAAAAACAACAACTCATTATTTGCAAGGGTGTGGAATTTTAAAGCCTTGACTATGCCACATGTTTGTTTGTGTGTGGGTGTGCGTGTGCTTTTAATCCTCCTGAGATAATTGGATGTGAGCTCACATTCTTTCCTGTTTCTCCAGGTCTCACTGGGATACTAGGTTTGGGCATCGCGGCTCCCAATTTAGCCTTTTCCCAGATGGTGACCACTTTCGGCTTGGCTGGCATCGTGGGCTACCATACTGTCTGGGGAGTGACTCCCGCTCTCCACTCACCACTGATGTCTGTGACTAATGCAATCTCAGGTTTGTTCCCCTCTTGTTTTCCCTCATCTTAGGTCTTCAAGGGCTTGTTCAACTCCCAGAGTGCTTTCCATGAGGTCGATAAAGTCTGTATTTCCACACTGTAGGGCTGGGCATCATGGTGGTGGCTGTGGTGACCTGGGCTCCCAGAGGTGGAGGGGCGGGCCTGGAAGTAGGAAGCCGGGAGGTGTGCCAAGCCTTGGGGCTGCCCCCATCTCAAGCAGGGCAGACCACTGTTTCTTCTTTCAGTTATGATTCCCTTTAAAGAGACGATTCCTCCAAAGAAATCTGGAAGCAGTGTTTCCCAGGAGCATGACGGTTCATGCAGTCGTGCACACGGCTCTTCCCAAGACTGTTCTCTGTGGTGCCTATCGATGGCTCAGATCTGAGGAATGGGACCCACACTGGACAGATATGGGAGCCGCTGGCTCGGAAACCTCACGGCCCTGGTGAGCGTCTCTCGCCACAGGCGTAGCTTTCAGGGTCTCCACCAGTGAGGTGAAAGTTGCTCAGATGTGTTCAACTCTTTGCAACCCCACGGACTGTAGCCCGCCAGGCTCCTCTGTCCATGGGATTCTGCAGGCAAGACTACTGGAGTGGGCTGTCATTCCCTTCTCCAGGGGATCTTCCCAACCCAGGGGTCTAACCCCGGTCTCCCACACTGCAGCAGGATTCTTTACCGTCTGAGCCACCAGGAAATCGCCACTGGGAACAAATCCAATCCCAAGAAGTACTCTGCTCAGGAAAGCCTAAAGCTGTGGCTTTCTCCGTCATATAGTTTTAGTTCAAGCATAGCATTTTCCAGTTCGGATGCTTCATATACAGCAGAGGTCCCTTTTCGCCACAAGCGGTGTCATCTAATAACATTATTGCTTTATATCTTTATCAGGGGAACAGAGCTAGAAAGTTCAAGGTTAAAATTCTTATGCAAAAAGAGAAAATGTTTTGTTAACTCTTTGCCCATGAAAGTATTTCATTGAGAATGTATGTGAGAGCTTTCTCCTTTATGGTGCATGTGCTTGTGAGGTTTTTCACCGATGACATTTGCTTTGGCAGTGTGATTGTTTCTATTTACCACATCCGTGCTTTCTTCCCAGGGCTGACTGCAGTTGGTGGGTTGGTGCTGATGGGAGGACACTTGTATCCTTCCACAACTTCTCAGGGCCTTGCTGCTCTTGCTACATTCATATCCTCAGTCAACATTGCAGGTACGAGGACGGGGAAAGAACCCAGAGTGCTGTTTTTGGTGGAGACACGAGAAGCAAATATAAAATGATATATATTTGTTAAAATATATATATTAAATATATAAAATAAGCATTCTGATTTTAAGAATTTAATCATGCCTTTTAAAAAATGTTTCACTCAGATTATAAATGCTTTGTGTGAAGGGGAATTGGTTATTTTTGCCCATTTGTAATTTTTAGGAACTATTTGATAAAAGAGCACCCCTACCCTTGAGTGCCCCAAAACAAATAAAATGATGTCTTGCTTCAGGTTAACTGGAAGGTTATTGCATGCATAGTTTTTAATTAAGCTGACTTAGATCTATCACCATAGCATCTTTAAATAAGTATAATTTTAGATAAAACTTTAGCCTTTCGCCTTACCCTGTCCCATGTTCCTGAAAACGGAAAGCCTAGCACATGACTTGTGTATGAAACCCATTTGATGCTATTTTGCAGTTAAAAATTCTTTAATGTGTCCAGCAGACCTAGTACCTGCTGGTATGGAATTTTTTAAAATCACTTATTCTAGGGTTTAACACATAGAATATCTATAAGAAAAAAAATACTGGCCTTTTGGTCTTTTACTTTCCTGAGCTGTTCGAATAGCTTGTTTATTTTTAGTCATGCAGAAATAGGTGCTTCTGTGCTCTGATAGCAGATTTTCTTCTGAATGTCTCTAGGGTTCCCCCTTCAATGTAACTGGCTTGAATGATAGGATAACTTCTAATTTTGAGGTTTTAAAATATTAACTTAAAATGGTAGTTATTCCTAGATAATAAAGGTATGCCTAACATAGAAAAATTGTAGCACTTTAAAAATTATGTTGCTTAAGATACCTCTTTTTGTTTTATGTTTACTTTGATAAGGTGGCTTTCTGGTGACTCAGAGAATGCTGGACATGTTCAAGCGTCCCACTGACCCTCCGGAGTATAATTACCTATATCTGCTCCCTGCTGGTACCTTTGTTGGAGGATATTTAGCCTCCCTCTACAGTGGTTATAACATTGAACAGGTGAGAATCTCTTTTGAAAGCTTTTTTTTGGTACTGTGTCTTCGTCCCAGTGACATTACCATTACCAAAATTCTAATTCCACTAATCAAATACAACAGTAACTCTTGAAGTATCTTGATCAAATAGAACATTGTCATCTTCTTAAGAATCAGGACCCTGGTTTCTAGAGGCAGCTTTGCCCGCTAACTCTGCAAATACGGCTTTTTCTGTTTGTCCCTACATTTTTCCACATGTAAAAAGAGTCAAGAAGTAGTTATAAGTGTCCTTTTTATGTACCTAGCTGGATTGTTGTGGGGATACAATGAAATAATCAGTTAAGAATTTGAAAATTTTTTATTAAAATACTGTCAGTCCTTTTTCTATTTATTTCCTCTCTAGATCTGGCAGATGTTATGCCAGCGCATTTCAAAAAGAAAAATTTAAACTGAATGCTGAGTAGGAAAACAGAAATAATCAAGCCGAACTTTGGAAAGTTCCGTATCTAAATATAATTTATAATAGAGATGCAGCTTTGTTCTGAACTCAGTCATACCTTTCTTTTCAATGACTATTGTAGAGTGCAGCCTCTCTGACAGCTGAAAAATCATGTCTCCCTTAGTTTCTGCTGTTTCTAATGCCTATTTGTTGAATGAACACAGTTTTTGAGAAGAGTTAGAGCAGTGAGTCAGGGAGATTTATGTCAGCATCCCAGATTTGCTATTGAATGATCATTTGCCCTTAGAAAAATTATGCAGCCTCTTTATGCCTTGATTTTCTTTTATAAAATGAGGATGATAATTCTCTCCTCCTGTGAATCTCATGAGACGGGTTATAACTTATGCAACGTATATTATAGCATGGTCTCTGGCACTTAACAACCTCACGAAGTTGGCTCCTTTATTACATTGGGTCAGGTCTAGATCCCATAATAACTCCATTTAAATTTAGGTACTTTTATATGCATTTGTACGCTGTCAAGTTCAGAAGAAATCAGTGTACGTAAATGGTTTAATTGCAAGTACAATTTAAAGTATTTAGTATGTTAATATCCCCAAAGGATAGGAATATATATTGAAATATTAAAAGAAGAGATCATATTGGCTCTTTTAACTTTAAAATTGTCCTTAGAAACGTCTTTAGAGAATCATGTTTCCTCAAAGGAAGTTCTCTTTAAGCTGATGGACTGAAAGTTTTTGATAACTTCTCTGTTTCTTCCTTTTCCTTTGAAAAGATTATGTACCTGGGGTCCGGCCTTTGCTGTGTTGGTGCTCTGGCCGGGCTTTCCACCCAGGGGACTGCACGTCTTGGCAATGCCCTGGGCATGATTGGGGTGGCTGGAGGCCTGGCAGCCACCCTCGGAGGCCTAAAACCGTGTCCAGAATTGTTAGCTCAGATGTCTGGAGCAATGGCTTTGGGCGGTACCATTGGTAAGCACTTGTGGGTTCTGCCTTTATATAAACCCATGCCCTTTGAACACCTGAAGGCAGTTAGGCTCAGAGATTTAGGAATATGTTGTTAGGAGTAAGAACTTTTACTTGCACTTCAGTTTCTGAATATATATGTATCTGTTTGAAGCCCATATTGATAAAGGAATTAAGTTGCCTATTATGGAAGTTGCTTCAGTAAATATTTTGGCAAAAGTCATCATAGTTGGTATTATAATTGTCATTCAGAAATAAACATTTTAAAACTGAGTAATATGAACTGTGTCACAAAAGTGGGCTAAGAAGGGCTTTACTCAGTTCTTGTTTTCCTTTACTGACTGTTCCTTTAGCTGATAATAGACCAGGAGATTAGAATACTTGTATATGTGTACTGTCTGTAGGCTCGTGTTTTATTCTGCTGGGTTTAAATAACAGCAGATGATCCAGCTTCAGACCTTTTAAAAACACGGAAAACATGTGCCAGCAGAAAAACCACTGTTTTAATTTTATTCAGTGGTGTGTTGGGGTTGATTGTTAATTTTCAAGAATCTTTTGAACTGGTTGTTAACACAGCCATTATAAAAAATTAAATTATATAAACTTAAAACTAAATGAATTAGAAACAAAGGTAATAATTCTGAACACTCATGATTTTATAATGAATTAACTAGCTTTTATTATCTCCACTTTTGAGATTATCCATGTGTCTTATGTCTGTGTGGTAGAAATACTGTGTAATTATGGGCTTCTGTGCATCTCTTCCTGAATCCATATTTAATGCCATCACATTGTAGCTTCAGATCAGCCATGGCAGTTGTATTTACACCATATAAGTCAACAAATGCTACAAATCTGGGATTCATTTACTGTTTTGTTGATTGTCCAGACCTAAGAAAGTGATGGAGAAAATGTTAATGCAGTTTAAACTTAAATGTGTGTTTTGTCTGTAGCCGTTATATTGTGAATTGCACAAAAAAATTGAATATTCTTCTAGTATTTGGAAACTGTTTTCAGATTCAGCAGAATTCCCACTCACATGGTTGATAATGAGTGAAGTTCTTATATGTACCTCATTGTTTCACTGTCATCTTATTTGTTAAAGTAAAAAAAAAATCTCAACCAGCATTCATGTGGGAACTATACTCATTCATCAGTTGCAAATACTAGGTTGGCTGCAGGTGCCAGAGCTGTAGCAAAAAATCAACAAAAGCATTCTGTGAAAGTCAATTGGCTAGATGAAGCTTACAATAAAGAATATTGTATATATTTTTATTTTTTGAAACTTGTGTACTGCATACCTTTTTATAAGTAAAAACTCCTGTATTTATACACACACTTTTTAAAAAATCTTAAAGTTTGTTTATTTAAGTATAAAATCGNAAACAAAAAACATTCTTTCAGAAAAGTTAAGTTCATACAGTTTTACTAGTGAATTTTTCTAAATAGTTAAGGGGAAAATGAAATACCACTTTTACATGAATATTTTTTGAGAATAGGAAAAAGGAGCATTCTTTAATCTATTCATTTTTTTACTTTTTTTGTATTGTGGTATAGCCGATTAACAATGTTGTGATAGTTTTAGGTGAACAGTGAAGGGACTTGGCCATACATACACATGTTTCTATTTTCCTCCAAACTCCTCTCCCATCCAGGCACACACACCTGTTGTTATCCTCGGAGGCTGATGGTTAAAATACTTACCAGCACAGCTTTAGCTTACTTCTTGTATTTTATTTCTCTGGGAAAGCGGTGCATCCTTTCTTACAGTCCCTGGAAAGGCACGTGAAGGAAAATGCTTGAGCTGTAGTTTCATGGCAGGAAAACCTTTAGATGTGGTCTTTGCAAATATTATGAGCCCCAGTCCTCTGTATCATCTACCTGTAGCCAGGTAACTCCTTCAGAGTCTCCTGGTTTGGTTGTTTTCTATTCACATATTTGCATTTCATTACCTTTGGACTTGGCTTCCTTCTGCCCACCTGAAAACCTAGGCTGCCTTCATTCCAGCTGTTTTTTGTGTGCTAAGGGGCAAGTGATGCCTAATAGGGAAGGGAGCCCAGGCTGTTCATGCAGTGGGGAGACTTTCAGTGGTTTAGTTGGAACTTTAACTAATCTGAAGATGCATTAGTCCAGGGGAATGTTCAGAGTTTGTAAGGAAAAGTTGATGCTATGTGTTTGGGTTCTTTGGAGTTGACATTGGTTGATGAGTAGGTTGAAAGAACCTGCTATATGAAAGGGTATTTAAGCCAGTGTTCTTGCCTGGATAGTCCTGTAAGAGAGTATTTTGCTAGGAAGTGGACAAATAGTTATTAATGACAGTGATGGATAACCTTAGTATTGTCTTTTTTTAATTGAGGAATAATTGACATATAATATTATACTAGTTTCAGATATGCAACATAATGAGTTGATACATACATATATATATTGCAAAATGATCGCTGCAAAAAGTCTAACATTTGTCACCATACATAAATTTTTTTTCTTTTATGAGGACTTTTAAGATCTACTCTTCTAGCACCTTTCAAATCTGCAATATAGCTTTATTATTAACTATAGTCACCTTGCTGTACATTCCATCCCCAAGACTTACTCATTTTATAATGGGAAGTTTGTACCTTTTGATCCCATTCACCCATTCTACCCACCCCTTACCTCCTGCCTCTGGCAGTCACCAATTTGTTCTCTGTATCTATGAGCTTGTTTGTTTGTTTAGATTCTGCATATAAGTGAGATCATATGGTATTTGTCTTTCTCTGTCTGGCTTATTTCACTTAGCATAATGCCCTAAAGGTCCATTCATGTTGTTCCAGTGACAAGATTTCCTTCTTTCATGTAGCCAAGTAATATTTAATTGTGGACTTTATTGGATTATTTCTCAAAGGTCTGTCATGCTCTAATTTTTCTTTGACTTTCATTTCCTGACAGGATTGACAATTGCGAAACGCATCCAGATTTCTGATTTACCTCAGTTAGTTGCTGCTTTCCACAGTTTAGTGGGATTGGCAGCTGTGCTTACGTGCATAGCTGAGTACATCATAGAATATCCACATTTTGCTACGGATGCAGCAGCCAATCTTACCAAGATCGTGGCCTACCTCGGTACTTACATCGGTGGGGTCACCTTCAGTGGGTCTTTGGTTGCCTATGGAAAATTGCAGGGTAAGTGATTCAGTGTAACATGGAGGTGAATATCTATTGTTTAGGGTGTTCAGGGGTCCATTTCAATTTCAGAAAATGGCTTAGTAGTAGAATCTATTAGGCGAAGAGTATTTGTATGACTCTGGGAAACACTATGAAAGTGTTTTTCGCAAAAAAGATGCCTTTTCTTTATTGGTCTTTACAAATCTCACAAAGGTTTGAAGCCAAGGCTTCTGCAGACAGCTCATGGAGGAAACTAGTGCACAGAAATTTGCCTACAGGGACTAGTTGACATTTGATGATACATATGAACAAAATGACATCTTCATAGTTTTTGGTTAGAGATGCCTGTATAGCATTCACAGAAATGAACTTTATACATTTCCCAGAATAGAGAGAGGCCTATTGAATAAATTTGTGTGATTAGTATACAGTACTTACTTTGAAAATAAATACACATTTTAGAAGTCTAGTGTGGCAGCTTTGGCAACCATTAAAGCCAATCATGAAAATAGGAGTGGAGGGAAAAAAAAAACTCTCATAGCTGCTTTCAGTGTTTTCATGAAAACACAAGTCTCTGGAAAAACAAGTTTGTGATTTAAAAACCTGGACTTTCCTCTCAGTAATCAGTCATTAGAATTAAGTGGGGAACATCATGAAACTTAAAAATCATAGAAGAGCTTAATGCCTATGATATGTCCTGTCTTTAAAAGCAGCAAACAAGGACCCTTCTCCCTTGGGCTCAGTTGATAGAATCAGAAAAATGAATGGTCTAAGACTCAGTTTTGAAGTTTTAAATAAATAAGACCACACTTCTATATTGGTCATATGGGGAAGAAAAATCACATTTCATAATTCCATGACAAAGAGTAATGAACTTGTGTGATCAAAGGACAGTTAAGCTGAGGCATCCTTTTCCCACTTCCATTAAGTGTATGTGTAAGAACTCTAATGTATGCTTTCATGTTTCAGTAGCTGGTTATAAAAAGTGCTATTTTAAGTAGCATGTTTTTATCCTAATATTACATTTTGTAGCTTATGATTAAATGACTTAGAGTGTTTGAGGGGATTTCTTGGGACACGTCTTAGGTTCTAATGGCCCCATCCTCCACCCTAGGAATCTTGAAGTCTGCCCCTCTCCTGCTCCCTGGGAGGCACTTCCTCAACGCAGGCCTGCTGGCTGCTAGCGTGGGTGGGATCATCCCCTTCATGATGGACCCCAGCTTTACCACGGGCATCACCTGTCTGGGCTCTGTGTCAGCCCTCTCTGCTGTCATGGTAAGAGGTCAGAGATGGCAAGTACGTTCTTAGGAACTAAGTATCTTATTAGGTTACAGTCTAACCTTATTTCTGTCTCATCAAGACCCCTGATGGAATAAAAATATTTTAATATGCTGTTATGTGTTCAGCTTCGTAGAGTTTGAACAATATAGAAAAGTGTAAGAGTAAAATCCCCCTTCTCTTCACTTACTCACTCCTGTCCAGACTGTCACATGTGACACCTTTATTGCTCTGGGGTCTTTTTTACTTGATTAGTGTGTTGGCAATAGGAATTTAAAGAGCCAAGAGTTTCAGTTCTGTTCATCAGGCGCCTGCTGTGTGACAAGCCCTCAAACAAGTGTCAGAGAGACCCTGCCCAATGGTTGCTCTCACATTTGCCAGAAGCTCTGATATCAAGCCAAATAGTCATATAAAATGAAATGCATTTATTAAACCCTATGTGTTCAGTAGGGGAGTTCAGAGAAACCTCCTAGGATAGGTTGGTCTTCCTCTTCCTCTCTGTTTATTGCATTTAGTATGTGGGTACATAACAGTATTCTGTGTGTCTATATGTCACAATTTAGCATTCTATTAGAGCAATGTATGATGCTTCTGTATTAGCTCTGTGTTGTTCATGGATTACTTCATGTTTGTCTAGTATACTCTTAGTGTATACTTCATTGTCAAAGTCTATGTTAAAAATTAAAAAAATCATCTATGGTGCTTAGCACAAAGTTAGACATATAGTAATTGCTTCAGTTTCGTTCAGTCGCTCAGTTGTGTCTGACTCTTTGCAAACCCATGAACTGCAGCATGCCAGGCTTTCCTGTCCATCACCAACTCCCAGAGCTTGCTTAAACTCATGTCCATCGAGTTGGTGATGCCATCCAACTGTCTCATCTTCTGTTGTCCCTTCATCTTATGATTATTTGGCTTGATATCGGAGCTTCCATCAAATGTGAGAGCAACTAATGGGCAAGTGTCTGTTTGACACTTGTTTTAATTTAGAGGGCTTATCACACAGTAGGCACCAATGAACAGAACTGAAACCCTTGTCTCTTTAGATTCCTATTGACCAAAACATTGATCCAGTGAGAAGACCCTAGAGTAATAAAGGTGTCACATGACAGTTTGGACAGGAGTGAGTAATTGCTTAGTCACCCAAAGCTCTACCCTCAGATTTTCAAACCAATAAGACTGGGCTTGTATTTGAGTTTTAGCTGCTTCACTTGGCACCGACAGGACCCTCCCTGCTCATCAGCTAAAGTCATAAAAATTGTAACATCAACTCATTGCTATTACTTTTTTCCAAGTGTAGACCCCTCTCCAATTTCTGCCTGCTCATGGTTAGTGCCTCTTAGGGACTTGGGGATTTTTTTTTTTTTTTTTGCAGGTGGAAAATGTGATTCAGTGTTTTCACTAGTTATATCTGTAGGAGAGTTGGTCTGATAGGGGTCATTCCCAGGAATGGAATTTGCATGTAAATATATTAATTGGAAAACTGGAATGATTATGAACCACAGTGCTCAGTGTCAGAGGTTCCTTTCCAAGGCGTGAATTTTGAATTCTACTCTGGTTTTCATCCTAGGGTGTGACTTTGACGGCTGCCATTGGGGGTGCTGACATGCCTGTGGTCATCACTGTGCTGAACAGCTACTCAGGCTGGGCCCTGTGTGCAGAGGGTTTCCTGCTCAACAACAATCTGCTGACCATTGTGGGTGCGCTTATCGGCTCCTCGGGCGCGATCCTGTCCTACATCATGTGTGTGGTAAGGAAGCAGCCAGTGAAGGAGAAGGAAATACTGTTCTGAAAATCAGGACCTGTCTGTTATTTCTTTTATTTGCAGTAGAAATGACCCTGTCAGTTCTTTTTCTCTCTCGCAGAAATATTGGAGTGTTTTGTTTGAATGAATTTGCCAGACTGCTTGTAAAGTACCTGAGTGTAGATAATTTATAAAATTAAATATCAAGACAAAAATCTAACTTCATCTGGTGATTAAAACACTTAAGATTTTATTTTTTATTTTTTTTTTGTATTACAGATCTCTGTGTTTACTTGTCTGATCACATTGTATATCGCATGTTAGTTGCTCAGTTGTGTCTGACTCTTTGCGACCCCATGGGCTGTAGCCCCCCAGGCTCCTCTGTCCATAGGATTTATATTTAATTTTTTTCATCTTCCAAGTGATAGTCTTGATGCTTATATTAAAATTGCTGTTTAAATACTGTTTTTAGGGTTTCATACTAATCTATCATATGGATATTCAAGATTTAATTTTTCCCCAATGCTTTACCTTTAAAGTTGTTTGATATTTCTTTCTTGTACATAAGTACACATTTGGCATTTCTGATTTTTGTCTTAGGATGATTCCTAGAAGTAAAGGGTGTGCTCATTTTTGGGGCTTTGTCTTCTTTATGTCATGTGGTTTCCAGAAGGTTTGCTGCAATTTACACTCTTATCTTGAAGTTTTGTGGTCAGCGTGATTTGAAAAAAAAATTAACAAGACAAATACTTCCTAGCTTCTTTTTTGTTTCTAATTCTCTTTTTAATGGCAAGAAGATAACCTGCAAATAGTTTTGACCAAAGCACTTTTTTCAAATGATAGATATTATTCTCTAAATAATGGTTTTGAATGGCTGTGAAAGGACAAGCATGAAACTGGGTAAAGTCAGAATTGCCTTTATACTGATTGATCACTCAGGCAGAAAAATGACTCCACCTTCATTCTTTTATTAGAAGTTTAAAAGCCCTTATTTTATAACTCAGAATTTCTCTTATGTTTTAATTTAAAATTAATGCTAAAATTATCTTTTCATAATAAAAAATTAGTTTTCTTTGGACATACTGTAAGTACAAAAATTTGAAAGCCTCAGTTCAAAACCAGCTGAGAGGTTTCAAATAAAATCCTTCAATTTGTTCAAGGAGTTTGGAAAGGTGTTTCTTATTGGAAGAGTGTCAGGCTTTGGAGTATTTCTTTTAAAGCAAGTGTTTATAAAGAAGAAAAATTTATTCAGTTGTATTAGAAATAGTTTTCTTGCTTCATTTGGTAAATTTGAATGACCAGTCGGGGGCAGCAGATTGTCACTAATGCTTAAAACTTACTGTGTGTGCTCAGTTGAATCCTCTGTGCAGCCCCATAGACTCTAGCACGCCAGGCTTCTCTGTCTATGTATTTTTCCAGGCAAGAATACTGAAGTGCTTGCCACTTCCTACTACAGGGGATCTTCTTGACTCAGGGATTGAACCCGCATTTCTTGCATCTCCTGCATTGGCAGGGAAGCACCTAGCGCCACCTGGGAAGTCCCACTTAAACTTATGGTTGATGTCAAATACTAATTTTAAAATTAAATGGGAGGATTTGAATTTTTACAAGGCCAGTGGGGAGAGGAAGGGGGGACTTGTATATAGTTCTTGAAAAGTCAGCATGGGTACCTTCTAATCTTTATTCTTTCTCTCTCTCTTTTTTTTTAATTCTTTTTCTCTTAAATGGTTTTCCTTGTTGTTGTTCACTCGCCCAGTTGTGTCCAACTCTTTGTGACTCCATGGACAGCAGCACACCAGGCCTCTCTTTCCCTCACCATGTCTTGAAGTTTACCCAAGGTCATGTCTATTGTATCGGTGATGCCATTCTGCCATCTCATCCTTTGATGCCCCTTTCTCCTATCTCCTATCCTCAATCTTTCCCAGTATCAGGGACTTTTCCAATGAGTCGGCTGTTCGCATCAGATGACCAAAATACTGGAGCTTCAGCTTCAGCATCAGTCCTTCCAATGACTATTCAGGGTTAATTTCCCTTAAGATTGACTGGTTTAATCTCCTTGCGTCAGGAGTCTTCTCCAGCACCACAGTTGGGTTCTTAAATTTATCTTCAGTGTTCCCCAAACTTCTGTGTCTTTTATTTCCTCTTTCCCCCTGTTCACTTAGTTTCTTCTGTTATAGTAACTATAATAACTTTTAAAATAGCATTTCTATAGCTTTTAACTAGAATAAGGTATAAAAAGCACTTGTTGAAAGTGTTTCTGCAATCATATCGTTTCTTTCTCTTTGTTTTCAGTTGTGTCAGGTGGCCAAAGTATTGGAGCTTCAGATTCAGCGTCAGTCCTTCCAATGTACTTTTGCAATTATGTCATCTTTCTCTAAATTTTTATCTGTTCTTTCATATTTATTGACCCGTTTTTGCTGTTCTTTTCTATTTTCACTGCCTCAGGCATGTCATTTACTGTCAGCATACCTCAGATATTTTTTAATACCTGTA
>SJYQ01095230.1:141127-206170 GCA_006410935.1 Redunca redunca
TTAAATAATCTACAATCCCATTACCACTTAACTGTTAACATTAGTCTTAATTCTTATTTTTTTTCATATGTATATGTTTAAATACATTCCCAGGTCCATGATAGTAGTTGTTTTTAACTTTTTTTTGCTGCAGTATTCCTCCTTAGGCATCATGGATTATTTTCTTAGATCAAATTTCTGTGAGTACAATTACTTGACCAAAGGGATTAAGATTGTTTTGTTCGCTGTAGATATTGATTAGTTGATCTTCAAAGGACATTCCAGTCAAAGCTCCCACCAGTGATGTGTGGGGTGCTTGTTTTACTGCTCACTGTCCATTCCTATGACTTCTTGCAAAACAAGACAACAAAACCACGCCTGCCATGTTTTATATTTCAAAAGTACAAATTTCCTTTCCTTCTCAATTTTTCTGCTCTCTGACTTTTCACATTAATCTTCATTGATTCTTAGCTTTATTATAAGAAATTGCTTATTTCTTATAATAAGCAATTAATTAAAAGCAATTGTTTCTCCATGGCTTGTGCTTAGCAGCTTAGAGTGGTTCATAATAATAATAAAAGTGAAATAGCTGCTCGTAATTGGAGGTAGTATACTATGCTGGGTGCTTTACAAATATTGACTCCTAATTCTCAAACTAATTCTGAAGGTAGGAAATATTCTCATTTTATAAGGAAACTATTTTAAGACACCATTTATTATTTGCCTTTGTGTTTGTAGAGCCTGCCCTTGTACCTGGCACATTCAAGTGAATATAGCAATTTTAAAATGAATGTTTTATTAGCTCCTTTCCCAGTTTGGAATCCTCTTCGAGAAGTTATGGTAGCAGAAATACTATCTCTTATCAATATCTGTTAATATTACTAGTACGTTTACCTTCATAATTCTATCATTTATTGAAGGAAAAATCCAAACCAGAGTGGAGTGGTGGAGTGGTTTTATTATGTGAGAGGGGATGGAATGGACCCTAAGTGTAACCATCATCCTGAAAATTGAATATTTGTTCTGACAAAGAAGTCTTTTGGGTATCCTCTGAGCGTAATGCTTGGTTACATGACACCCAATATTATAAAAACTAGAAAATGTCAAAAGTGTCCAAATAGCCAGCTCAGATGAATGATTTGCTTTATATCCAGAGGTCATAGAGACATTAACCTCTTAATGATTTTATAGTTCGTTTACTTGAGATAGTGTCCAAATTAGGGTTTGGGATATAGAGGGCTTTCAAAAATGCAACAGCATTTTCAGACTAAATTCTCTGATTTGTGTACTTTGCTGCTTGTTTCCAAATGAAAATAAAGCAGAATGAAGTAAATAAAAGCCAAACCAAAAATAATTTTTTTTTTGCCTTGTGATCAACTAATTAGCACCTACAAAGCATTGAAACGAGGGGACGCTAGTCAATGGTACACATGTTATTTCTGCTTTGGTTTTGTTTATTTTATGATCTTCCTTTGTTTTCATATTTATTTTAATTTGCTTGGGATTATGTGAATTAAGGATCTCTTTAATGTAGCATACAATTTTCATTACGGGGCTTAATAGCTTAAAAGGAACAGTCCTGGACAGTGTTGCAAATGCTTTGTCTTGGAACTTGGGAACTCTTCAGGCTGTGGGTCAGTGGTCACAGGGTAGTCTCATCAGTCTTAAGCAAGCAAAAAAAATAAAAAGAGGAAACAAAACAAAGCCCTCAACCCTAAACGTTTATTGGAAATATGATGTTGCAATGGTAAATTCAGAGATGAAGTTTGATTTAGTTTTTAAGAGACCATGTGGAATTAGTGTAATGGTGATATAACTGAGGATATGTGTTTAAGAAGTTGACTTTGATTGTTAAATTACTGTGTGGTTCCCTATTTTTTCTTGTAAGATACCATCAGAAGTGGGTACACACTAATTAAATATTCTCAGAAATTCTTTCCTTCTCCTCCATTCAGCTTTATGGGAAGAAAAGAAGAGTTCCTTTTAAGCCAAGTGAGAGTAAATTGGTCATATTCTTCTACATCCTATTCCTCTGTCATCTGTCTGTTTATAGGGCTATGTGATGCAAGTGATAGAGCCTTTTTATACGTTTCACTAAAAGAAAATTATAGCAGAAATATTTTAGTGTTTGAAATTGTTCTTTGAAACCATTTTTAAGGGCAAAAATTGATAGAACATATTTCTAGTAATTTAGTTTCAAAATCCTGTGATTCAAAACTGGAAAGGATTTATAAGAATCAACAGATGTTAAATGTTTGGGAAGTCTCAGATATGGCTGTTTGGATTTTCATTCAACCTTGGATTTAAGTAGAGGAGGTTGTGTTAAGAATTTGAAACTTCATGTTGGATTAGGATGAAGAACTTAAAAGCATCACTTTAATTTTTCTCTGATCCTCTTATCTGTTAGTAATATGCATAAGGATATTCTGAGCTTTATTTTATATGTAATAATCTTAGACAAATTTATCAGACTCTGGGCTCTGTAAATGTGAATGTCTGATAAATGAGGTTAGGTCAAAGGAACAACTTAAAAATTCTGACTTTTTGATCCACATCTTTGAAACATAAGTGAGGCTCTCCTCTTCTCTTCTCTTCTCCTGCCTTCGCTCTGTCCCACTTCAGCAGTTTGTGTAAATCTCTCTCCTAAGGTGGTAGCAGGCTGGCCTATCTTTGGATGAGTTTTTTTTTTTTTTTCCTCTGATGTATTACTTGTCACTGAAAGTCTCCAGATGCTTTTTGCTCTTTAATAATAAAGGGTTGTCTTTTTAAAAAGAAGTATAGTTTGATACTTGTATAGCTTTAAAATAGTATAAATGATGGATCAATGATATGTTTATTCAAACCCTTAACATAAGGTTTAATTATTTGGAATTTTTTATGAAATGGTATCAGTTATGATCATTTAGGATGACTACTTTGATCATGTATAATGTTCTGAAAATGTTTTTGGTTACTAAAAACATCCAGCTTCTGGTCTTTTATTTCTGTCATTTTTTTTTTTTTTACCACCACACCTCTCGAGATCTGCAGACAGTTTTCAAATCCGTTATTGTCTCATGGTCCAGGTGTGTTTGTATGGTACATTCTTTAGTTCACTTGCTCAGTTGTGTCCAACTCTTTGCGATCCCATGAACCTCAGCACTCCAGGTTGGATGATTGTAAATGAGCATCCAATAAATGCTTCCTGCTTACTTTTTCATTAGATGGTTTTACTAGTTAAAAGGTGGGTGTAAATTTTAGTGAAGCAGGAGAAGGCAGTGGCATCCCACTCCAGTACTCTTGCCAGGAAAATCCCATGGATGGAAAAGCCTGGTAGGCTGCAGTCCATGCTAAGGGTCGGACACAACTGAGTGACTTCACTTTGACTTTTCACTTTCATGCATTGGAGAAGGAAATGGCAACCCACTCCAGTGTTCTTGCCTGGAGAATCCCAGGGACCGGGAAGCCTGGTGGGCTGCCGTCTATGGGGTCACACAGAGTCGGACACGACTGAAGTGACTTAGCACCAGCAGCAGCAGCAGCAGCAGGGTATAAACTTACTCATTTACCTTTTGGAAGTGAACTATTTAAAAAGGCTAATGATGAATCCAGTCACTTCTGTTCTTGCTTCTTGGAGCTGTAGGCGCTTTGAAATGTCAACTCCTTCACTTTTTTTTTCTTGACGGCAGAGGGCAGCAGACTTCTAAGTGATAGGGATCTCTATCCTTTGATTCTTCCCTGTTGCCTCTTGACAGCTTGAACTTGTAGCAGAGTTCACGTGAGATATCAGTAGGTATAGTCACCTTGTAAAATTTCTATAGCCTTCATTCTCTTTTACTCAGGTGAAATACATGCCAATATGGAGATAGAACTTGCTTAGTCAGTAGACAGATAAGAATGACTAGATCAGAGTTTTTAGGCCTTCTCTGGTGGCTCAGATGGTAAAGAATCTGCCTACAGTGATAGAGACCCAGGTTTGATAACTGGGTCAGGAAGATGCCATGGAGAAGGGAATGGCTACCCACTCCAGTATTCTTGCCTGGAGAATTCCATGGGCAGAGAAGCCTGATGGGCTACAGTTCATGTGGTTGCTAACAGTTGGACATGACTGAACAACTAGTACTTTTTAAATATATATGTTAAAGGCACTGGTAATTGTCCATTAAATGCCTTTCTAAAATTTATTTTGATGGAAAATATATCAGTGTGAAGTTGATTTTGTAGAAGACAGTGATGTGATTTCCCAGATGTCTTTTTATCATTTAAATTTTTGAAATAATTTTCACTCCATCAAATTTATTTGGTTAAAATGTTTTAGGTGATCAAGTAAACGGCTTTAATTGACTCTATCGTATTCACAGAAAATTTATGTGGATTAAATTTTCACAGCTGATAATTTTGCTTTCCAGGCAATGAATCGCTCCCTGGCTAATGTGATTCTTGGAGGCTATGGTACCACTTCAACAGCTGGTGGAAAACCCATGGAAATTTCTGGCACGCATACAGAAATCAACCTTGACAATGCAATTGACATGATTCGAGAAGCTAATAGCATTATTATTACTCCAGGTAAAAAACCAAAACCCGAAAGCAAACAACCTATAATCACTTAAAGTAATTTCTTGTAATAGGAAAAATCAAATAGGAACTTACTCATTTTTGAAAATATAATGGAAATTTAGAAACAACCCTGTGATTACTAAGTGAATAGTTCTGGAATTCTTGGCTTAGGTTAATAGTTTGGGAATCATATAGAGATTTTATAAATTGAGGTAGTAGATTCTACCTGTGTTTTTCTGTGATTCAGTACAAAATATTTAAATCATCTTTGAGTCTTGGTTAATTTTTTTTTCTCATTGATAAATTTTGGGCCTATGTCAGAATTAGATAGTATATGAAAGTGTTCAACTCACTTGTTAGACTTACTCAGTAAAGGGTGGTAAATATTTATGTCTTTCTTTCTAAAAGTAAATATTAAAAAAAAAATCATTGAGAATCGTGATTTCCAACAAGATGAGGTAACAAGTCCAGTAGAAAGGACTTGGTCTAGAAGTCATAACACCTTACTTCTGTTTTTCATTTTGCCTCTAATAATTGACATGTGGCCCAAGTCAGTTCGTCTCCCCAAGTTTCAATTTCCCAGTTTCCTGAGGCTTAGCCCAGTACTTCTTTACTCATCAGAGAATGCCATTGCATTTATTACAGGCAATACATTGATTTCAGATTAGAATTTTAACTCTATCATGCTATCATAGAAGTTTTCTGTAAAGAAAATCAATTGATTTTGTCGTGTGGGTAGTTTGTTGGTTGACTATGTGAAAGTGAAAAGTAAGTGAAGTTGCTTAGTCGTGTCCAGCTCTTTGCGACCCCGTGGACTGTAGCCTACCAGGCTTTTCCATCTGTGGGATTCTCCAGGCAAGAATACTGGAGTGGGTTACCATTTCCTTCTCCAGGGGATCTTCCCGACCCAGGGATCGAACCCGGGTCTCCCGCACTGGAGGCAGATGCTGTAAACAACAAACATTAGCAGAACTGAAACTTCAGGTGACAGTCTTCTCAAGTGGGGGCAGCATTATTTTTCTCAGGGTATTTGAAACACATGGATTTGGGGATTTGGCTTCTCAAAGATGGAGCTGCTATTGTCAGCTAGTGTGTGTGCAAGCAGTAAACCAAATATGCTATAAGCCTCGGACCTTCCTGCAGCATGGGTTGTCCCAGCCAGAGTGCATTGGTGTTACCTGTTGAGAAACACTGTCCTGGGGTGTGAAAGTGGAGAGTAAAGGACATACTCTCTTCCCTTTAGGCATTTTCCATCTAGTGGAGAAGTCAGATCAGTAAATAATGCAAGATGGGTTATGATAAGAGTTGCATTGGACAATGTAGGCACATTTTCTATCACGGGGAATCTAAGGATTGTTGGGAAGTCTGGATTTGTGTTGGACCCCAGAGGATGTATGGTATTGGGGTGGGGGAGGTATGGGAAGTCTGGATTTGTGTTGGACCCCAGAGGGTGTATGGTATTGGGGTGGGGGAGGTAGGGGGAATACCTTGAGGAGAGATCGGTCTTTGAAAAAATGAGGGTGGGAAAAGAGGGATACATACGAGATTCACTGGAAAGGGTGGAGGGACAGAACACAGGGGTTGAAGGAGAAGGGAAATGATTGATGTTTTTGGTCATACTTGAAAGAACATCAGAACTATGGAGCACTTTTTTTTTTTTGCAGAAGGGGAAAAATCTTAAGTTCGTATTTGGAAACATTAAGTTTGCAGTGTAGCTGGGACAGTGGACAGGCTGAACAGGAGCTCAGTGTTAGGTGGAGCCTGGAGGCAGGTTGGGAGCTGTCAGGCAGTTGTTGGGGCTTCCCTGGTGTCTCAGACAGTAAAGAATCTGCCTGCAATGCAGGAGACCCGGGTTCAATTCCTGGGTCTAGAAGATCCCCTGGAGAAGGGCATGGCTACTTGCTCCAGTATTCTTGGCTGGAGAATTCCATGGTCAGAGGAACCTGGCGGGCTACAGTCCACGAGGCTGCAAACAGTTGGATGTGACTGAGTGACTAATACTTTTTTACTTTCAGGAGGTTGTTGAAGTTGTGGGATGGGCTGAGGTTTTTTCCAGGGGGAGAGTGAGGCGCAAAGTTAAAGCCCTGGGGAGACTCAGGATTTAAGAGCGGGAGTACAGAAGGAAAAGGTCTGTTCAAAGAAATCGAGGAAGAATAGTGGTGAAGTTAGGAGGGTTACTAAGGGACGGCAGTGATCTCAAAGCCAAGTAGGGTGACAGTTTGAAAACATATATGTGAGAGCATATACACCGTGCGTGTGTGTGTGATGTGGGAGGGAGTGCCTAGCACTGTTAGACACTGTAGGGGACTGAGGAGGGACCATGAGATTTTAATTTGAAATTAGGGCAATATTTTTAAAGTCCGTATTGTCAGTTTTTGTTTTCACTTCTGGTCCTGTTAACTGATTGCCCTTTTTGGCATAAAGAAATTGTAGTTCATACAATTTGAAATAAAACCGCATTCTTCTCTATTCTCAATGCTCCTGTAGGCTACGGCCTCTGTGCAGCCAAAGCTCAGTACCCCATTGCTGATTTGGTGAAGATGCTCTCTGAACAAGGCAAAAAAGTCAGGTAAGTGCTTGCCATGCATATGTGAAAGGAAAGGAAGAGAGATGACTTCTTTGATGTGACTGTTTCTTCAAGGGGGGTTTTACCTGTGATACTAGGTAGAGAAAGTTGTGAAAGACCCTGTTCTAGCCTTAGTCTTACTTCCTAGTTTTCACCGTCTCTAATAGCATCCAACTTCAATATAGTCTCATTTTAGAGAAGGAAATTCTTATGGTACTACATTCCAGGATATTTATCAATAGGGAAAAATGGAAACCTGGTTTATCTGTGGTTTGACTTGGGGAAGGAGATCACCAAGGCATCTGAGTCCCATCAAGCCGTGTCTTTTGGGTTTCTGTTGTTCACACAGAAGGGAAACATCTCAAACAGGGTTTCCGAAGGATGTGAGCCCAAGTGGTGAACCCGTGACTGGTTGATGGATTTAGCTCTCACACTCGGACTAGAAAAGACTGCAGAAAACTTTCTTTTTCTGTGTATAAGATAGATAATAAAGCCATACACTCTTTGGACTGTGAATTAGAACAGCTCCTGTTGCTGCTATGTGCTACTTGGGCCGTGGATTCTGCTCTTGGGTGGATGGTTATTAAGCAGAGTGTGAAGTCAAGGACTCTGCATTTCTAGATTATTCCCCCTGACCTTGGATAAAGGGTTTGTGTTATGTGAAAATGGGGTCAGGGTGATGAGCCCTTGCAGTACTTTATGTCTGTCCTGTGTACCTTCTGGAACTCTGCTGTTGGGAGACAGTGAAGGGGCCGGCTGGAGTTGTCCATGGGAGCATAGCTGCTTCGTGTTGTGTTGGGAGACTGGTTCACTAGCAGTTTCATTGACATGGAAGTCAGAGCAACAGGATAACTCTATTGTTAAATAAGATTGGTTCATTTACCAAGATATCATTGCATATTGACAAAACTATGTATGTCTGTTAATAAAAGTCCTTTGAGGTGTCAATCTTACACTTTTGCGTGGAGGAAGATGATAAGAAAGTTAGCCAAACAGAGGGCCTAGAATTAATCAGACTATCTCTGCAGACTAGATGCAGAGTCTGAATCTTTATCTCGAATGTTGCTGCTTTTAACAGCAGTAGAAGAGTCTTAGGTGATTAAATCAAAGGGTTATCTAAAAAGTTTTAACGTCAGCTGCATCTTCTTTCTTTCTTCCCACCCTTTTTTCCTTTTGTCAATCTTTTTCTCACTCTCCACCTTCCTGTGATCTATAGTGAGCCTGTGCTTTTTAAATACACAGAATCAAAATACTATTTTATGATAGGTCCAGCATTTCTGTCATGTAGATGGCTTCCATGTTTAGTAAAGTCTAAGATGAACTGATAGAAGATGAGAAAAGGCATCGTCTTTATTCTAATTTTCACATGAGAGGTCTCATTATGGTAGCTTATTCTTCTTTTTCTAGAGGGTATAAATGGGGCTTCCCCTTTAGTTGTAGTCTTTGCCACTTAAAGCATTTGGAGACCTACAAGTGGAAAGGATGTGTTACAGAATCTTTTATGATTTTCCTAAAAAGAACTTTTTTTCTCTTTATGTGATCCACATGTAAAAAAGTATAATGTATTAACGATGCCTTCTGTCACCACATGTTGAGGAGATGAGTGGCAATCATAATAAAACAGAAAGATGGCTTTCATGTCTTAATTATTCTTAGGGAAAGGAATGATTAATTTGATATAACCTCTCTTGTTACCCACTGGTCAGCCCAGGTTGTGGATGCAGGATAGGAAGCTTGACAGAAGGCAGGATGTGAAAGGGAAGGAATTAAGAGACTTGGGAAAGAAAATAAGGGATAAAGAAAAGGGATAAGACAACGGAAATTTTAGCTTCTGACCTCATTTAAAATTTGAATTTCATCCATGAAGACATAATATAAAGTGCTGTTTTAGGAGGATTTCTGTCACACTGCATTGAAAAAGTAACTATTTGACTTAAGATTTCTGGCAGGTATTTAATTAAACATGTATGAATAGTTTCTCAGGCATAAATTTTTTTTTTATTGAAGTAATTTTGGGACTTGCCTGGCAGTCCAGTGGTTAGGAATCTGCCCTTCACCCGAATTTGATCCTTGGTTGGGGAGCTAATCCTGCCAGCCACATGGCACAGCACCCCCTGTCCCCCCAATAAAAAGTAGTTTTGTGACCAGAACATTAGGCTTTTCATGAGAGCTTTTAATCATTTTGTATAATCATCAGTTTTTAAAATAATTTGTTAATAGTAAATGCTAATAATTTATTATGTGAATGATATTACTTGTCAGCCTAATTTCTACTTGTGAGTTAGGAAGAGTTAGCCACTTACATTGATTACTCTGTTTCATATTAAAGATGAAATTATATATTAATATGTTCAAATTTTTTCTTTTTTTTTACTATAATGAATTTTCAACATGGGCTTTGTAGTAAGTTATGTAAGTCTCATATTTGTATTAAATGAAAGAGAGCTATTCTTTCTAACATGACAGTAGATTATCATATTTTTCCTTTCTAGCTTCCATGAGAGTTTTTTTTTTTTAAATTTTAAAGGGACTCATAGCAACTTTGTTGATTCTGCTTTATGTGCATCATCATCTTTCTGTAGCAGAAATGCAGATTTTCTTTACGAAGTTAGGTGTTGGCTTTTTCTTAAGAGGCACATGTCTGTTTGAACAAGAGATGGCTGCAGCGGTTACCTCGTATTTTAATGAAATAAATCTGTATTTACAGTTTGCGGTAATTTAGTCCTTTCGTCACCCTGTGGAGCTCCCACGGTGTTCATTGAGCACAGCTGCTGGGCCTTTGCTGTTAGTAGATCTTTGTGCCTCAGGACCCCGGCATGACTCACATCCAGATGTGGTGACATACTCTCACACATTCCCCATGGAAATGTGCCAGTGTGGACATACGATTGTCATCAATTAGTTATGCCCAAGTGGTGCCAAGAAAAATTGCATCTGTCATACAGTCTGTCTGGCTTCATGGCCCATGATTGATTTAGAGACATTCCTGTTTTCCTTTACTTTGGCCATAGTCATAACATGCTCACAGAGACCTGAGGTTATATAATGAAGCACATGACATTTCATGAAAAGAGCTCATTTCAGAATGTCCTGGAAGTTCACTGACTTTAGCCATCTTTACTGGCCAGGATATTGTTGCTTCCTGGGCACCCAGAATACCTAACTTATGCTTGATCTTTGGAAGCATTTTATTATAAAAATCTTATGATACAAGAGCACAGACATTTTTTTCTCTTCGTTTCCCAATCTTTGGGTCAGTACAAGCTTTTCATTATAAAGCTGAGGTAGTGTTTCCAACAATTAATCCTTAGAAAGACATATATATATATTTTTGCAATTAATTAATCACTGCTTGATTTTCTTTGTATAAAGCATTATTGCTTTAAAATTTGTCAACTTCTTTGATTGGCTAACTGATGTTATATATGGCTGTCCTGTTAATGTTCAACTCTGTCTTTCTATTAATAATTTGCTGATAGAAATTTATTTCTAGGTACTGAGAATACAAGGATGCAGAAGCTCATTTCCCACTCTCAAAAGTTTATAGATAGAGAACAAATTGATCAACAAATGAGTGAGTGAATGAATTCCATTTAATGTACCAATATGCTAAGAAGAGTGGAGTAGAAGGAGGGTAGGAAGGCAAAGGACAAGAGTAGATAGCTGTCAAGGGAATATTTTAAACTTTTTATTCTACTCATAGCATGAAACTTTTTTGCAGGTTTTAAAAAATAAATATTTAATTTTTTTCATCTATCTAAACATATCTAGCTGCCAGTGGTATTTGCAGTTTAATAGTGTTTTATGGTCTCGTGTGACATGACTATAAGTTTAAATGTATGTTATTTTTGCTAGGAAATCTATTCTCTGAAGATACTGGAAGATGAAATATTTTGTTGATCTAACTGGATTTTCCTGTTTTTCATGGATTAAATGCAGTCCAAATAAACAGAGTTCAGCTATTTTGGATTTGTTATATTTTGGGGTGCAGGAAAATCTAGGACATGCAGATTTGTTAATGTGCTTCTGAAGAAAATAGAGGTTAGGCCAGATAAAAAGATCCAGTGTAGCAGTTGAGAAAGGAAATAGATATTTTTTATGAGTTTCTTGCCAGCTTTGCATTACTTTCTTATTAGCCACGACTATTCATGTCAGTGACCATTTCACTGTATGAATAATTACACAGTACTTGGTTCCAGGCACTGTTGTAAGTTCTGAGAATATATCAGCGAATACAAAGATCAAAATTCCTGACCCATGTGGAGCTGACATTTAAGGAGAACTTAGTTAATAGGTGTTAAGATATTCTGAATTGACACTTATAACCCTATTGTGTTTTCAGTTCAGTCACTAGTTGAAATGATGAAGAACAGCAGGGGCATTGATCATTATATCAGAGTTTCCACTGGCACTCTTTGGTGATGAATTAGCCAGGCTTCTGGTGTTCTGAAAGAATATGCTGTGTTTCTTTGCACTGAGCCTGCCTTCTTATAAAACATGGTGACAGGAGGATGGGTGATGGGAATTATTTGTGTAATTAGTCAAATGAGTGAAACTTTTGGTAGAAGAGAGGAAAACCAGTGTGTGCATTCACTTATATCTCTGGTCAACCTGTTGTATAAAATTTCCAGGAATCCCTCAGATCAAAGGTGTCTGTTTTACTAGAAAAGGGCCATCATCCTTCCAGACTCTTGACTGTTGATCAGATTGTCTCTGACTGTGTGCTGTCCACATCATATTGATACAGTGGAAAGAACAGAAGACTATGTTAAAGGCTGTGATTTAGGTGCTTTATAAAGCCTCTCCCAGCCATGCTGTTCTAGGACTCATTCCTTGGAAATGATGATCACAGACATTCCAATGGTCAAGGGGAAAAACTCTCACTGTTGATGGAAACCAGTGCCTCTGACCATCAGAATGATGTTTGGCTTCTAGGTCTACTATTAATTATTATAGACTCTTTGAGCTGATTTTTGTCAATGAGGTTCATGTAAACATGGCAGAGGAGAAGTAAATAGAAGCCCTCTTGTTATTTCATGTTCAAATTCTTCAATATCTTGTTAATAATTTCCATTTCATGCTATTTACTAGCCATTGCATTTCAAGAGTCATTCAGCATCATTAAAATTATTCAGTCAGAAATAATGTATCATTTTCACTACATCTCTCTAATGTGCAAGCATATGTATTCTAATACTTTATCTGCAAATAGAATTTCAGTTTCCCCCCGATATCATTCTTCATAGTCTTAGTAGTTATTTTGAAATAAAAACCATGTCAGTAGTCATACAGCTGCTGTTCTTGACTGCACTGAATTTGGTTCAGTGACAGAAAAGGCAGATTTGGGCACAATTTATAATAATCTCTTTGGAGTGGAAAAGGAAGTGTTGGGACAGGGTTCTGCACTGACTGGTTCGCACCAGTCATCTGACCTGGTCCTGTTTAGATGACTTCTTGTATTTTTGGGGTGGCCCAGTGCCACGGGCCACCTATACACATGGAACATGAGACCATGGCGTCCTGTCAAACATTTCTTCACTCATACTCATAGAACAGGTTCTGTTGTTCTGTATCAGAAAAACTGCCCCTGAGACATTCTTGTAAGCCCTTTAACATTCATTATTTTTTCCTGAAGAAGGGGAGGCTGTGGATGAATACCAGATTCAGATCAGAGTTCAGCCTTTATTCACCTTTAAAAAAAAAGAGAAAAGTACTTAGTGTTCTCCAATTCTGGCAGTTGGAAAGTTTGAGGAAATTAGAATTTTCTTTTTCATTCAGAATTATATGAGTGGGTTTATCTGAACCATTGCTTCTGAAAAGGACTCACAGTTTTCAAAAGTTGGGTTTCTATCCTTATGCCTAAGAAGACTTGCCAAAACACTGACTCCACAACCTTTCTCGTTAATCAGTTTTTGTGGATGACAGCTGCATTGCCGGGCAGATTTTTTTTTCCACTTTGTTTCCATGCTTCTCTTCTGATGGATAGACTAACCCCACACAGCTGGTCCCAGCCTTTTCACTGGGAAGGATACTGTGTGTGACCTTTATCTGCTTTGTATTTTATAAGATTTTACTTCAAAATGCATTTACTAAAATTATTTCTCTTAAATAAGTTTTCCTTGTGCTTTTAAAAGGTGACCTGTAGCTGTCAATCAGAAGTTCTGGTCAGAATGTGCTAAACCAAAGGACCCTGTCTTTCCAGATGCTGTCATATTTTTCAAAGGTTAAAATTAATTAAAATAATTTAATTAAATAAAATAAATAAACATTTAATTAAAAAATATTGGAAATAGTAACAAATCTTTTTATTACCTCCATGAACCTTCCTCAGAATGGAGCATTGCTACATGCAAACATCAAATACAAAGGTTCTTCGGGTGTACCTCCTAGCAGGGATTCTATTACATCTGTAATGAAATTCCCAGGACAGAACACAGTGTACATGTTATTGTTGTTACTCTAAATAAAAGCGTCCTGCCTTAGGAAGCATTGTATTAGAGAGACCTTAAAGTCTATTTTAACACTTAAAGTTTTATTGATTTATAGATATTTATGCTTAAAAACAGGAAGAATAAGTAAGCTTTTTATTTTCCCTTTGTTATATCTTTTCCTGAGTTAATTTGTCAGCCACCTAGGAGCTGAGAATGATATATTTAGGAAAATTGTGCAGTGATGTTATTAGGAAGGCAGAATTTCAAAATGCTATCAGCATACATTGTTCTGTGTAAAGTTCAATTTTAAAATATGAAACAGTAAAAGAAAGGATATTAACCCTTTGAGAATAAATTTTGCATCAGTCAGTTCAGTTCAGTTCCGTCGCTCAGTTGTGTCCTACTCTTTGCGACCCCGTGAATCGCAGCACGCCAGGCCTCCCTGTCCATTGCCAGCTCCCAGAGTTTACTCCAACTCATGTCTATCGAGTCGGTGATGCCATCCAGCCATCTCATCCTCTGCCGTCCCCTTCTCCTCCTGCCCCCAATCCCTCCCAGCATCAGAGTCTTTTCCAATGAGTCAACTCTTCGCATGAGGTGGCCAAAGTACTGGAGTTTCAGCTTCAGCATCAGTCCTGCCAATGAACACCCAGGACTGATCTCCGTTAGGATGGACTGGTTGGATCTCCTTGCAGTCCAGGGGATTCTCAAGAGTCTTTTCTACCACCACAGTTCAAAAGCATCAATTCTTCAGTGCTCAGCTTTCTTCACGGTCCAACTCTCATATCCATACATGACCACTGGAAAAACCATAGCTTTGACTAGACGGACCTTTGTTGGCAAGGTAATAGCTTTTGAATATGCTATCTAGGTTGGTCATAACTTTCCTTCCAAGGAGTAAGCATCTTTTAATTTCATAGTGTCTCATAAAACATATAACCAAATAGTTGAAGGTTGTGAAAAGATTTTTTTTTTTAATCTGGAGATCCTTTTCACTGTTTGTAATAAGAGACTTCAAACTGGAGAAAACACACTAAATACTTTAGAATGGGGCCCAGTTGTCTCTGTAGTTTCTTTGTCTTAGTACTGAGTTGGGATACTTGGCTCTTCATCATGTTTTATTGCTGAACTAAATCTGGATATTTCCATAATGCAATCAGGGAAATGTAGTTTATTTGAACGTTGTGGTAGGATCCATGTAGTGAATGGTTTATATTCTGTAAAAGTCAACAACTGCTGTGATACTCTGTGGTCAGGACATATTGTCCCCATGGTCCTTGTTCATGGGAACTCATGTTGTTCCTTTTAGCACATGTGATGTCTGAAATCTAATTTGAAGTTGCAGAAAAACTCTTAAGAATGGGACTTACATCATCGTGTGTTACTTTGGCCACCTGATGCAGAGAGCTCACTCTTTGGAAAAGACTCTGATGCTGGGAAAGATTGAAGGTGAAAGGAGAAGGGGCCTGCAGAGGATGAAATGGTTAGATAGCATCACTGACTCAACGGACAAGAATTTGAGCAAACTCTGTGAGACAGTGAAGGACAGGAAAGCCTGGTGACTGAACAATAGCAACAATTATAAAAGAGGCTTAAAATTCACAGTTTTTAAAAATTGCTCTTTTACTAAATTTACCCATTTTACATGGAATTTATGAATAGCTTCTATATGTACTTTTATTTGTTTTTATTCATTCTTGGTTGATTAAAAGGCCCTGAAGATCGTTGTTTCATATGAGTGTATTGTTCCACCTTTTTGGAACTGTGCCTGGGTCTGTTTTTAACTGGTGATGGAGGCCTTAGTTTTTATTATATAATGTTACACAAAAGACTTTATTGTTTTTATGCTTGAGAGAGGAAAATAGCAAAAAGTGTTTAACTTTTTCTTAAATTATCTTCAAGATAATTGAGAAGATTACCTTGACTTGTCAGTGACATTTGTTGTATCTTTCAGTTCAGGAAACAGTACTTTTTTGCCTTAATAGTATCTATAGAAGAGTTAAATGTGGCCTTTTGAAATTTGACACTATTACAATAATTTGAATATTAGCTACGACCAATTGATCAACAAGTCCAGTGGTCACAATTATTGACCTCAGTCTATATTGACTATATAATTTCTCCAGCTTTTGCATGTAGTTGCAAGTACAAAGAATTTCTGGCTTTTATTGGACCATATTGATATATATTGGGATTTCAAAGTAAAAATTAGAAAACCAGTTTAGAAAATGCTGACAAATCAGCATTTGTTTTAATGTGAAAATTTGCCTTTCTTTTAATATAAATGATCATTAAAAATGTGCATTTATTTGAACAATACAGATGAGCATTTATATCACAAAATATGTTTCAATGGGGTATTATAATTGCAGTTTACATTCATTAAGGACTCATGTCTGCCAGGCATTGGTCTAAAATATTTTGTATAAAATGCTCTTTACATGAATTATCTTCCTTAAATGTCACAATAATCCTCTGAAAAGGCTGTATTATCACTCCTATTGTACACAGGAGGAAAGGGAGGCACACAGAGGTAAATTGTCTGAATGTTTTGAACCCAGGCAGTGGCACCCTAGAGCTTTTAGCTGCTACTCTTTACTACTACTCTGAAATCTTTTTTCCAAAAGAGATATAGCGAGTTTGCACTTTATTGAATCAGTGCACTTTATTGGGCACACTATGTTCCTTAAAACCCTTTCCTCCCCTCCCTACATCCCTCCCGTCCTTACTTCCCTCTCTTTATTTGAATTGCTCTACTAGAGTGTCAGGTACTTTGGGAACTGATAAATAGGACACAGTCCCTGTTCTCAAGTTGCTCCCAGTTTGGAAAGCACAGTCATCAGCCAGTTCCTATAATGCAGAAGGAGCGTGAAGAGTGAGTTCTGGGAGCCTGGACGATTTTCCTGTGATCTCATTTTAGTAGTTATTTGCTCTTCTGTAAAGTTAGGTTGTGGACAGGGACAGCTGATCCTGTTTTGTTAATAAGCAAGTATACAATCAAGATAATTTTTGCTGTTTAAAGGGGAGAACCAAAAGGCTGGTAGGCTTTGTATTTCTGAATTTTGGATGGTCTTCATGTGATGATGGAACATTGATGAACTTTAGCCATCAGTTCCTGGAAATTGCTGGTCATGGGCAACCAATGTCTGATATAATTAGCTTTAATCCATACTTTGAAGATTAGCCAGTTGCACAGGCCAGAATTATTATAAATTCACATTGACTCATCAATGTGCTCATATATATTCCTACAAATTTAGTGTGTTCTGTCATTTCTCTCAAAACATTGGCATTCTCTTATAATAGCCTTTGTGTGTTTCTCTCCAACTTTAGAGTCTTAAAATTTAGTATAATAAATTGTTATACAAACAGATATAAAGTGAGCTGTCCTTTGGGATATTCAGCATAACATGCTGGTTAGCTATTTACCCCTCACAACTAGCTCAGCAGAAACATTGTCTTTATGCAGTCTGCATATAATCAAATATTACAATAATAACAAATACATTTGGAGGTCTTTAACTTCTAATTTGGTCCAAGACACCTCAGTTAAAACATGAAGATGATAGCCAGATGGATTAAAGATAAGCAAAGGCAGTAAAATTTTACAAAATCACTGGAATCAGGGAGGGATGCAGAAGTAAATTACAAAATACAAATGTAAATCACAAAGTGTATATTGACTTATTCAGCTAAAATGGAATCCCTGGTTCATGGAATTTTAGGACTGGAAAGGGAGTTTGGGGTAAGCTGATTAATGAACCCCAAAGAAACCCACCTCTGAATACCCCACACTTGTGAATATGTTACCTGACATGGCAAAAGGAACTTTGTAGATTCAGTGATGATCTTGAGATGGAGAGATGATTCTAAGTTATTTGTTTGGGTCCATGTAATCACTAGGGTCCTTATGAAAGAGAGGAACAGGGTCAGTGTGAGAAGAGGGGATGTGACAATGGAAGTAGAAGTCAAGCCAGGGAAAGGGGACAGCCACCAGAAGCTGGGAAAAAGGCAAGGGATGGGTGGGTTTTCTCCTCAAGGTTCTAAGAGAAATACAGTCCTGCCGACACCTTGGTTTTAGCACATGGGTGCTGATTTTGGATGTCAGACTGCTGTAATCGATGTATGTTGTTTTAAGCTACTAAATTTGTGGTGATTTGTTATATCACTAATAGGACACTAATACAGCCTTATATGTTCTATAGTGACTCTGTCTCTCTTGAGCCTCACCTGGGCTTCCTTGCTAGCTCAGTTGGTAAAGAATCTGCCTGCAATGCAGGAGACCTCAGTTTGATTCCTGAGTTGGGAAGATTCCCTGGAGGAGGGCATGGCTACCCACTCCAGTATTCTTACCTGGAGAATCTCCATGGACAGAGGAGCCTGGCAGGCTGCAGTTCATGGGGTTACAAAGAGTTGGACATGACTAAGTACAAGCTTCACCAATCAGGTTTTGGGGAGAGGGACGGACCGGGGTGCAACAGGAAGCACTTGTTGATGCTCAGAAGGATTGTGAGATTAGGAGAAATTTTTGGTGTCCAAAATTTGCCATGAGGATCTCAAAAGAGCACAAATTCGTTGCAGTTATTGGCATAGGACGGAGGTAGAGCAGTGTCTTGCGGTTGTTGGGAATCCTAAGTTTTACCAAAGCTGTTATTTTCTCTTCCTAGTGGTTTTGACAACCGCCCCCACCCCCTGCCATTAAATAAAGAGCTGTCTCAGCTGCCATAACTGCCTTGACTGTGTCCACTGCTGGCCAACCATCTTTAGCATTTATTTGTGAAATCCTTTTGAATCCATTTTGTACTAAATTGGTGATTTGAACATCAGCTCAGATGAATGAAACCATCTCTTCCTGATCCACAGAAAAGAGGCCTGAAACTTCCCCTAAGGAGGGAGTTTGTTCTCTTGTGGCTTAGCTGGTAAAGAATCTACCTGCAATGTGGGAGACCTGGGTTTGATCCCTGGGTTGGGAAGACTCCCTGGAGAAGGGAAAGGCTACCCACTCCAGTATTCTGGCCTAGAGAATTCCATGGACAGTCCATGGAGTCACAAAGAGTCGGATACAGCTGAGTGACTTTCACTTCCTTTGACAGAAAGGTATTTTTAAAAAAATTTAATTCCAGTTCTTTCTTTTGCATTTGAAGACCATTTTCCTTCTTTCTGTTAAATGAAAATGGGGAATATGTGGTCAACTTCTGTTTTATTTGGTCTGCTAGAAAATCAGTTTTGCCTTTTTTTCTAGCCAGTTGATCTTTTTTCACTTAGTGTGGGTTATTTTCTAAGTTGTTAGGTATTTTATGTTTCTCTTGAACCTTATCCAAGTGCCCTGTGATCCTTTTAAGCTGCAACTCCCTAACTAAATCTAGTTATTTAGTTATATTATGGGATCTAGTCAGTGGTGGGAGATAGAGTGCCTTTTACTGATATTTGAAAACAACCCTGCATTAATTTTGAATGTTGACTTGAAATCACCACGGTTGAAATACAAATTGGCATTGACTTTGAATAAAAGTCAGCTAATTAACAATATAATTTGATATGTCAGCTGTATTACTAAGAACCTCTGTGAAGTGAAATGACCTTTCCAAACTAAAGTTTTTGAGTTTAGGATGCGTTCTTTTGGAAATTATTTTGTTCTATCATTATTCAAAAATAATGACATGTTAGGGTCCCCAAATTTAATTACAGAATCTCTGTCTTGGTGGGCACATTCTTTGTGCTTTTAGTTCTTCCACATGCTGTTTGGGCTTCCCTGGTAGTTCAGCTGGTAGAGAATCCGCCTGCAATGCAGGAGACCCCAGTTCAATTCCTGGGTCAGGAAGATCCCCTAGGGAAGGGATAGGCTGCCCACTCCAGTATTCTTGGACTTCCCTGGTGGCTCAGTTGGTAAAGAATCCATCTGCTATGCAGGAGACCTGGGTTCAATCCCTGGGTTGGGAAGATTCCCTGGAGAAGGAAACGGCTACTCACTCCAGTATTCCAGCCTGGAGAATTCCATGGATTATATAGTTCATGGGGTCATAAAGAGTCGGACACAACTAAGCGACTTTCACTTTTATATGATATTTAGAAGAACATCAAGTTGCAATGTTCTGTCAGTATCTGTGCATATCAAACAGTACATTAAAATCATAATAAGCTATAATTTCAATTTAAGTTCTTCTTGGCTGAGATTTGGTTTTATAATCTTGGTAATATATATATTTTAGCTATTATAAGGAACTGTTAGCTGGGGAGAAAAAGAAATATGGACTGTGCCCACTTAACCAGATGCCCATTCAGCAGAGAATCCAGGTGTTCTGTGTCTAAGAACTAGTTATTACTGATCAATTTCAATGAAGTAGCTCTCAGAGAACATGCTGAAAGTATTGATTTTTTTTTTCTGTTGAGCTCTCTTTAAGACGTAGCAAAATCCTGTTTCTCATTCAAGCTTTACTCCTTAGATTGAGTGTGTGCTGATGATTTTTTATCTGAACCAATCTTGATGCAAAATGGTGGTTTTATAACCCACTATATTTATCAGTTGGTATTCTACCATTATCAGTTCAGTTCAGTTGCTCAGTCATGTCCAACTCTTTGTGACCCCATGAATCACAGCACACCAGGCCTCCCTGTCCATCACCAACTCCCGGAGTTTATTCAAACTCATGTCCACCAAGTCAGTGATGCCATCCAGCCATCTCATCCTCTATCATCCCCTTTTCCTCCTGCCCCCAATCCCTCCCAGCATCAGAGTCTTTTCCAGTGAGTCAACTCTTCGCATGAGGTGGCCAAAGTATTGGAGTTTCAGCTTCAACATCAGTCCTTCCAGTGAACATCCAGGACTGATTGGGTAGACTGGTTGGATGTCCTTGCAGTCCAAGGGATTCTCAAGAGTCTTCTCCAACACCACAGTTCAAAAGCATCAGTTCTTCGGTGCTCAGCTTTCTTCACAGTCCAGCTCTCACATCCATACATGACCACTGGAAAAACCATAGCCTTGACTACATGGACCTTTGTTGGCAAAGGTCTGCTTTTGAATATGCTATCTAGGTTGGTCATAACTTTCCTTCCAAAGAGTAAGCGTCTTTTAATTTCATGGCTGCAGTCACCACCTGCAGTGATTTTAGAGCCCACCAAAATAAAGTCTGACACTGTTTCCACTGTTTCGCCATCTATTTCCTATGAATTGATGGGGCCAGATACCATGATCTTAGTTTTCTGAATGTTGAGCTTTAAGCCATTACGAAGCTCGCTCAGTTGTGTCTGACCCTTTGTGACCCCATGGACTGTAGCCTACCATGCTCCTCCGTCCATGGGATTCTCCAGGCAGGAATACTGGAGTGGGTTGCCATTTGCTTCTCCAGGAGATCTTCCCAACCCAAGGATCGAACCCAGGTCTCCTGCATTGCAGGCAAGTGCTTTACCACCTGAGCCACCAGGGAAGCTCATTATAGGGGAGAGTAAGCCATTTAAGCCATTATAGGGGAGAGTATTCCCTCCTTCCATTTCTTTCTTTCATTATTGACCTAATCTGTTTTCAGTATTTTTTTAAAACTAAGTTTCTAATAGCTTTATTTTAATGATTTTTTTAGCCATGCTGAGAGGCATGTGGGATCTTGGTTCCCAACCAGGGATTGAACCTGTGCCCTCTGCAGTGGAAGTGCAGAGTCTTGACCACTGGACCACCAGGGAGATCCTGGTTATCAGTCTTGACTCCTGAATTGCCTTTTCCCCCAGAGGGTTATAGTCCATTACTAATCTTATTTATTTTGATGTTCAAATTACTTTCTTATTTTTATACACCTTAATGTCATGCATGACACATCCATGTCCCTCTCTTATTTGCATTTATTTTGCTTTGTGCTTTGCCTTCTTTCTCAGTTTTTGTGAGGATTAAACAAATTGAATCTTTCCTCTTATGAAATTTAAATTCTTTATTCCATATAAGTGAGCTTTACCTTTTCTGAGTCTATTATTATCTTTTTTTCTTTTTGCTTCTGTTATTACTTGTGAACCTAAGGGATTATTCATCCCTTGCCATCACTGAAGAAGGGTTTAGAAGTCCTGAATTGAAGACTGTGATGCTTGTTTACAACATCAGTCACCTCTGAAACTTCATTCGTCTTTTCTTTTCCTACATTCATGCAATCAGAAGGTGTAGAAATATATTTTGGTTGTTTTAATATACTACATTTTCTCCCATTTTTTATATTAATGCTTAGAATATTATTGTTAGAGTATTAAAGTGACATTTATCTTTAGATTTGAGGGTTTGTAATATAACTCCCATTTAATGAACATATACTATGGTGCTTGGAGAAATTTTTTTCAAATGTCTTATCCTACTGCTGTTGTGAAAACGTTAAAATTTTAAAGTAGACATCTCAATCCAAGAGTCTATGTGATATTTTGGAAGTGCCGAATATAGTCTGTATTATTACATGAAGAATGTGAACATGAATTGTCAGTTTTTTGCCTCATTTCTTTCATTTTCAGGGTGATTAAAAACTCAATATCCACAAATCAATCAATGTAATTCACCACATTAACAAATTGAAAAATAAAAGCCATATGATTATCTCAATAGATGCAGAGAAGGCCTTTGACAAAATTCAACATCCACTTATGATAAAAACTCTCCAGAAAGCAGGAATAGAAGGAACATACCTCAATATAATAAAAGCTATATATGACAAACCCACAGCAAACGTTATCCTCAATGGTGAAAAATTGAAAGCATTTCCCCTAAAGTCAGGAACAAGACAAGGGTGCCCACTCTCACCGCTACTATTCAACATAGTTCTGGAAGTTCTGGCCACAGCAATCAGAGCAGAAAAAGAAATAAAAGGAATCCACATTGGAAAAGAAGAAGTAAAACTCTCACTGTTTGCAGATGACATGATCCTCTACATAGAAAACCCTAAAGACTCCACCAGAAAGTTACTAGAGCTAATCAACGAATATAGTCAAGTTGCAGGATATAAAATCAACACACAGAAATCACTTGCATTCCTTTACACTAATAATGAGAAAGTAGAAAAAGAAATCAAGGAAACAATTCCATTCACCATTGCAATGAAAAGAGTAAAATACCTAGGAATATATCTACCTAAAGAAACTAAAGACCTATATATAGAAAACTATAAAACACTGATGAAAGAAATCAAAGAGGACACTAATAGATGGAGAAATATACCATGTTCATGGATTGGAAGAATCAATATAGTGAAAATGAGTATACTACCCAAAGCAATCTACAAATTCTATGCAATACCTATCAAGCTACCAGCGGTATTTTTCACAGAACTAGAACAAATAATTACAAAATTTGTATGGAAATACAAAAAACCTCGAATAGCCAAAGCAATCTTGAGAAAGAAGAATGGAACTGGAGGAATCAACTTGCTTGACTTCAAGCTCTACTACAAAGCCACAGTCATCAAGACAGTATGGTACTGGCACAAAGACAGAAATATAGATCAATGGAACAAAATAGAAAGCCCAGAGATAAACCCACACACCTATGGACACCTTATCTTTGATAAAGGAGGCAAAAATATACAATGGAGTAAAGACAATCTCTTTAACAAGTGGTGCTGGGAAAATTGGTCAACAACTTGTAAAAGAATGAAACTAGATCACTTTCTAACACCACACACAAAAATAAACTCAAAATGGATTAAAGATCTAAATGTAAGACCAGAAACTATAAAACTCCTAGAGGAGAACATAGGCAAAACACTCTGAGACATAAATAACAGCAGGATCCTCTATGATCCACCCCCCAGAATTCTGGGAATTAAAGCAAAAATAAACAAATGGGATTGGGATCTCATTTGAAAGAGACAGTGATATTAGGATAGCAGTATCTAGCCCCCCCCCCAAAAAAAGAACAGTCTTAAGAATCTTGTTTTTAGAGAACATTTAAAAATTTTACTCAAGTATTGAACATTTACATTTCTAAAAATGATAGAATTTGTGGTTAAAGAATTTAAGCTTTATGAGATGGTGAGGTTGGGTGACCACAGTCTGGAGTAAACTAATGACTGCCTTAATTTTATTCTCACTAAAATGAAACTCACTGAGGAAAGAGATGATAAATGCCTTTTAACAGAGTCTTCAATATACACACTATTGTATATAAAATATTATCATATAAGATAGATAACTAATAAGGACTTACTTTATAGTATAGGGAACTCTACTGAATACTCTGTAATGGTCAATATGGGAAAAGAATCTGAAAAAGATGAATATATGTATAACTGATTCACATTGCTGACACAGAGAGTACATCAACTATACACCAGTAAAAATTTTAAAAAACCAAGTCTTGCATTATTTTTTCTATATATTTAGATTTAATTTATAAGCACTTATCTTTAAGTCAATTAATTATAGTTCAGCCAGTCAGAGTAAGTACCATCACACATACATACAAATAATAAAACATTGTCCCACAAACAGAAGGTCAAAAGTATAGCCCAAAGATTCCACTTCTACTCCCAGAGAGAGGCTTCCGTGTAGATTGAGAGCAGATGCAGGGCTGGCACTCAGGGAACCCAGAGTGGCTCAGTTCCCCCAAGGGAGTAAGCCCAGAGTGGAGTGGAGAGAATTTCCAATCTTTTCATTCCTGTGACAAAAACAATTATAGCTGAAGAGTTGTGTATGCCACCATACAAAGTTCCAAAATCCCAAAACGGCCTCAATACAGTTTGGTCATTCCCGAAGTTACCGGCTGCTGACCTTCTTTCTCGAGTCTTAGATTATTAATAGTCCATTCTGTACAGTTCCTTCTACCTCCCACCCCTAGTAGTTTTTCAGAACCTACTTCCCAGCTATAGAGGTGCTGGTAAATGTTTTGCCCTATTGCAGGTATTTTCTGTATGGAAACATTTTTTTTTTCCTCCTATGTCCATACAAACATTTAAAAATTAAAAAAATATGTTATTTGAAACTTCCTGTGTTCTCAGTTTTTCTCAGAGAATTCCTTAGAATTCTTAGAATTCCTTATTTCACCCATTTAAGCAGAGATAAATAGGTATTTCTCAAACTTTTTCTACAGGATTTTATATAACCCTCGGCATGAGGTGGGCTTGTAATAACACCTGGTTAGTACCCTATGGGAAAATTGAGAGAGCTCATTAGTAACTTACCAAACATCAAATAACTGGTTATCTTGAGCTAATAACAAAAATACCTCTTAAATTGCCTGACCATACTGACTGTTGTATAGTAGTGAAAAGTACAGACTTTCAAAAGAGACCTGAGTTTGAATCTGTGGTTACCCGTTTACTAAAAAAGTTGTCAGGTTGCATGGCACATCTTGAGGAGTTAGCAATAGCCATTATGCCAAAATATATGCAAGGAACCCCTGTTATTTACATTCTTGCTCTTTTGCTCTTTTTTTAGATATAAGAATGTAGCTCTATAGCTCAGTTTATTTAACTAAGTCCTAAATTTGAATCAGGTGCTCTGAATTCTAATTTTTGATGGAGATTATTAAAGATGATTTAGGGATAGAATGAAATATAAGAAATTTATAAATTGTATCACAGTATAAAAACATGAAGTGTTAATATATCTTAAATGAAGTTAATTTTTCTGCACTGTAAAGCTGTTCATTCTCATAGAAAATTTGGATAACATAGTTGCATAACTTTCTCTTTGACTCTCTTTAACTTATGTGCACGACAGTGTTTTTCATGGCAAATGTTTAATTCCAGGCTGACTTCAGAAAGATTAAAAAAATATCAGAAAATATCATGAGAGAACATAATACTTACTGAATGTAAGGTGGTATTATTTATTAATGTTGTTGGGAGTTCATTGGACTTAAAACATATATGGAAGAGTCAGGTTCTAAAGCTACACTTATTTTCTTGAGAGCAGTTATAGTTTGTATATATTGAGATCTTGAGTCTCCAGCCTTACTATTTGTAGACTAATGGTTTATCTGGACTGATTCTATTCCTTCTTGCAGAGATCAGATAGTACCAGGAGAAGCAGAGGTGCCAAGAACAGAGTGTGCAGGTCTGGAGGTGATCCTGGGGTCCCTGTACATTTTGGCCCATCAAGTAAGGCCAGCTGTTCATTTGTTTCCTGTCTAGGTTTGGAATTCACCCAGTTGCAGGCCGGATGCCTGGTCAGCTTAATGTGCTGCTGGCTGAGGCTGGGGTGCCATATGATATTGTGTTGGAAATGGACGAGATCAATCATGATTTCCCAGGTAAGTGATGGGGTACTGGTGAAATTCAAGTGTTCTTACTATGAATAGAGCAATGCCAGTCTGAGGATATAAATTGTGGGATTACTGCAGACTTGCTCCCAGAGGAAGAGTAACCTTCTCCTAGTAAGTAAGCAGTTGAAATTAAATCAACGAAAGATGATACTGAAAAACAGTGAGACAGGATCTGGGAGCACCATGAGTAGTCATCTCGCTGCGAGGAGATCTGAAGGATGGTGGAAATCTTGGGGGACAATGCGGTGGAGTGGAGTGCCTTGCAGAGGCTTTATGAACAGACCTGGTTTTGGAATCCAGATCCTGATGACTCTGGTTTGCTCGTGCCCTTGAACTTGGTGCTCAACTTCAGGCTTCTCATTTATAAAATTGTTTCTGTTGATGACTTAGTATCTGATTCTTGCCAGCGTCTTGAGATTTTACTGGTTTTCAGTTACACTAATTCATGGTCAGTCAGTACTTTCCTGTTTTCTTTGAAGTACTGGGACTTCACAAATAAGGGGCTGGACTTGGTGGCTTTCACTGGCTAGATGTTGAATGCTAATGACATTTGACCCAAAATCATGTTTGTTAAAATTAAACCAGTTCCCTCTGGCAAGTATCCACTGTAAACTTAAAAAAATACTGTTTATTAGAGAAAAATAATGAAATTATGTGTATGTCTAGATTCACATGGCATTTTTGGCAAAGTTCTAAGGTAATTTAAATTATGGTTCTTAAAGAGGGAATTTAGGCCATTTTAATTTTATGTCCCCTTTTTAGATTTCACTGTTGCTAAATTATGTGTGAAACTTGGCAGTTCCAGGAATTATGGACACAGCTTTAATATAGTACAGACTCTCCAACCATGTTCTTTTAGATGTCAGATTGCATATTAAGTGGTCATTTTGAAAGTTGAAAACGGAATGCATATCTTTAATGTTACAGGCAAGATCATTTTGAGATAATAGCTGTAAAGTCAGATTGGGCTTTCCTGGTGGCTCAGTGGTAAAGAGTCCAACTGCAGTGCATGAGATGCAGGTTTGATTCCTGTGTTAGGAAGATGCTCTGGAGAAGGAAGTGGCATCTTGCTCCAGTATTCTTGCCTAGAAAACCCATGGACAGAGGAGCCTGGCGGGCTACAGTCTGTGGGGTCGCAGAGTCAGGCATAACTTAGCAACTGAACAAAAGCAACAACAAAAGTCAGATTGGGTAGATCCATGGAGGGGAGGGAAAGCATAATAATACAAGCTGCAGTCAGCGTGCTCAGGTTCAGATTCAGGACCTAATGCTTTTAAGCTATGTGATGCTGGCTAAGTTACTGAACCTCTCTGATAAAGCTCTTTGTACAGTACCTGGCACAAGTGTTCATCCTATAGATAGCTATTAGCTTATTATAACAACTATTATATTATTTTTAAAAAGTCAGATCACCATCATTTGCCTGAAGTTACCACTGTGATATTTTTATTTTCTTTTGTAGACACTGATTTGGTCCTTGTAATTGGAGCTAATGACACTGTTAATTCAGCAGCTCAAGAAGACCCCAACTCCATCATTGCAGGCATGCCAGTCCTTGAAGTCTGGAAATCAAAGCAGGTAAAGTTTCAGACTTGTATTTCATTCTAAGAATTAAAGGTCTCTTAAGATATGCACACAGAAATTTTCACTGGTCACTTGATGGTAAATGATGATGCCTTTTAGGAGGCTCAGGAGTTAAGAGGAGATTTAGGGTCCAACTCTAGATCCAGCTTCTGTCTGTTCTGTGGTCACCAGAGAAACTGAGTGAATGCCTTGAAGCCCTCCTCAATTAGAACTGCTGCTGCTGTTGCTGCTGCTGCTGCTGCTGCTAAGTTGCTTCAGTTGTGTCCGACTCTGTGTGACCCCATAGATGGCAGCCCACTAGGCTCCCCTGCCCCTGGGATTCTCCAGGCAAGAACACTGGAGTGGGTTGCCATTTCCTTCTCTAGTACATGAAAGTGAAAATTGAAAGTGAAGTCACTCAGTCGTGTCTGACTCTGTGTGACCCCATAGACGGCAGCCCACCAGGCTCCTCTATCCATGGGATTTTCCAGGCAAGAGTACTGGTGTGGGGTGCCATTGCCTTCTCCGCAATTAGACCTAGAGGAGATTATATGGGTGGATTAACACAATCTGTAACCACAACTGAAAAAGGAGCTGTGAGCTTTGGGGATAAGGCTGGCTGAATTCCAGGCCGAGTCCAGTGAAGCAGATGGCTTCCCTCTGGGACAGTGAGTTAATATCATCACCTTCACATATGAAGATGAGCACATTTTTTTCATTTAATTTTTTTGAAAGGGTTGGGCTTCCCTTGTCACTCAGGTGGTAAAGAATCTGCCTGTAATATGGGAGACCTGGGTTTGATCCCTGGGTTGGGAATATCCCCAGGAGAAGGGAAAGGCTACCCATTCCAGAATTCATGGGGTTGCAAAGAGTCGGACCCGACTCAGTGACTTTCACTTCACTTGTACGTTATGGAGTGTCCAGAAGAAAGGTGATTTAGAAATCCAAACAGTAACATGGCATACGGAAGCAAGCCCTGCTCACAGCACATTACTTCTGAAAAGGCTAACTGCTAGATTGTAGGGAAATCTAACTCTTATAATTTTGCTCTGTCCCAACTGTGGGCAACTCTTTTCACCACTCTCAACTCATATCTGGATTTTTTTTTTTTTATAATTTTTATTTTTACTTTGGTTTACTTTACATTACTGTATTGGTTTTGCCAAACATTGACATTAATTCACCACGAGTGTACATGTGTTCCCAAACACGAATCCCCTCCCATCTCCCACCCCATACCATCCCTCTGGGTCCTCTCCTTGCACCCAGTCCCAAGCATCCTGCATCCTGCATCGGACATTGACTGGCGATTCGTTTCTTACATGATAGTATACGTGTTTCAGTGCCATTCTCCTATCTCATCCCACCCTCTCCCTCGCTCCCTCCCCCAGAGTCCAACAGTTTACTCTATAAATCTGAGTCTCTTTTGTTGTCTCGCATACAAGGTCATCATCCCTATCTTTCTAAATTCCATATATATGCGTTAGTATACTATATTGGTGTTTTTCTTTCTGGCTTACTTCACTCTGTATAATCGGTTCCAGCTCCATCCATCTCCTTAGAACTGATTCAAATGTATTCTTTTTAATGGCTGAGTAATACTCCATTGTGTATATGTACCACAGCTTTCTTATCCATTCATCTGCTGATGGACATCTAGGTTGTTTCCATGTTCTGGCTATTATAAACAGTGCTGCGATGAACATTGGGGTACATGCGTCTCTTTCTATTCATCATTATAATATATATATTTCCCTTTAATTTGTCTCCCTTTATTGTAAAAATGTGGAGTTTTAAACATAGTATCTGTGGTGGGTGAGTAGATGGGACATGTACTTGTTCATATGTGTTTAAACAATTACTGCATCAATCATCAGTATTTTGAGAGTTTGCACAGTACCTTACTATATTAATGGTATAGGGGACATGAATACATTTGCTCTGCTTCCATTTTTGAATAGCTTCTGTGTCCTAGAAGAATGTAGAAAGGCTTTTTATTTCTTGAAGGATTAACTTGATATTCAACAGGATAGCGACATCTACAATCTGTGTAATTGTAAATGTCTAGAACACATCTTTGGCACCCCACTCCAGTACTCTTGCCTGGAAAATCCCATGGACAGAGGAACCTGGTAGGCTGCAGTCCATGGGGTCGCTAAGGGTCAGACACCACTGAGTGACTTCACTTTCACTTTTCACTTTCATGCATTGGAGAAGGAAATGGCAACCCACTCCAGTGTTCTTGCCTGGAGAATCCCAGGGACAGGGGAGCCTGGTGGGCTGCCGTCTATGGGGTTGCACGGAGTCAGACATGACTGAAGTGACTTAGCAGTAGCAGCAGCAGAACATATCAGTGTTAGAGGAAGACTTCAGTTCAGTTCAGTTCAGTTTCTCAGTTGTGTCCAACTCTTTGCGACCCCATGAATTGAAGCACACCAGGCCTCCCTGTCCATCACCAACTCCCGGAATTCACTCAGACTCACGTCCATCGAGTCAGTGATGCCATCCAGCCATCTCATCCTCTGTCGAAAGACTTACCTCTTCATTTTTCTTTGTGGAAGCATTCTATTAGTCATTAGCTCTGTTCTGGGGCACACTGGATTACTCTTTGGGCTCTTGTCTTACATCTTTCTTGTCCAATATTCTTTACTTTAAATCAATGGGCTAAGAATCATACCATTTTCCCACTCAACTACTTTTATCTTAGGATTGGTAGTAGAAATTTATGCACCAAATTTGTTGTCTTTAGCCCATTCAGAGAAAGATGGTTATTATTATTATTATTTTTATTGGAAAATGTTATACATTATAGACAAAAACACTGGGGGGAAAAATCACTTATCACTTAGAGATACACTGTTGTTAACAGGACCTTTTCTGTAGTGGATGTAAGAGTATGGGCATATTTGAAGAATTCAAGTTAATACACAGTAAACATGCAGGTTCAGGATGGGGAACACGTGTATACCTGTGGCGGATTCATGTTGATGTGTGCAAAACCAACACAATGGTGTAAAGTAATTAACCTCCAATTAAAATAAATAAATTTATATTTTAAAAAATAAAAAAATAAAAATACTCCTTGTGTATTTTAAAAGACTTTGTAGTAAAGAGTCAGTAGTGGTACATGCTTTGTTCGAAGTTAGGGCAGGACAAAGTTTGTGTGTCTGACATGTCCTGGCCAGGTCTGTTAAATATACTCTCTCGCCTAATCTTTGGTTCTCAGGTCATTGTTATGAAGAGGTCCCTAGGTGTTGGCTATGCTGCAGTGGACAATCCAATCTTCTACAAACCTAACACAGCCATGCTTCTAGGCGATGCCAAGAAGACGTGTGATGCTCTGCAGGCGAAAGTTAGAGAATCCTACCAGAAGTAAAATATAAAGATCAAACCACCTCTTCACTTGTGGGAACAGGCAAATAAATCATTAACATATACAGCTGATACACATCTGTAGCAAAACTCTTGGAAGAAAAGGAAGACTCTGAAGAAACAAAGCAAATAAACAGAAAATTTTCAAGAGCTGCGATCTATCGATTTAAAAAAAGGATTGATAATTCTAAATGTCTTTCTGTGCATATTTTTTTTGTTGTGAATTCCAAAAGTATTTTACAAAAGGAGAAAAACCAGTCTCATCTTAGGTATAATCCATTTGGATTTTCCTCAATAATCAGCAATATTTTAAGAAATTAAGTCTATGATTTTTGGGACTTGCATTATACATGGATTTGAAAAAATCTGACATAGTGTGAACATTACAGCCACCTACATTTATTATGTTTTTTTTCACCAAATGTGACTAATTTGAAACTTGTTATCAACTCTTGAGCTGTCTTCTTAACCATTTAACCATAATCTGAATTAAGCATTATCAAATTGGTTTCAATTTTTCAAACTCTACTTTAAAGTCTGTATTTCAAGGGTATATTTTCTCACTTCTATTTTAATACATTAAAGGACTAGATAATCTTTCAGAGATGCTGGAAGCAAATCATTTGCTTTGTATGTTTCATTAGAACACCAATGAAACATGTAACTTGAAATCAGTATTAGCTGTATTTTTTAAACCCCATTTCCAATTGGAGGTCTCTTTTAATTTCAGTTTATATGTGTAGTACTGTATTAAGTGCACTTGAATGAAATTCTATTTGCCTAATAAAATGAGTTTATTATGTTTGCATAGTGATGGAGCAGTTGTCTCTGGTGACAAAAGGCTAAAATCAAATAATTCTGCCTGTTGTTAACATCTGAGGAAGGAATTGCTGTCATGAAATAGATGAGATTAACTTGTCTTACCTGTTTGGAAGAATGACTTTTTTCCTAAATCATTGTTATTTTAAGGTGTTATGTAAATGATAATGTTTGGGAGAAATGGTGGCATTTTTCTAGCTACCTCTTTGTTTAAGCACCAGTGAAGATTCTGCCTTTTTAGCACCAGTAAAGATTGTCCTTTTGCAGTAAAAGTGTAATTTTCTTTGTGTCTTTGCTAGTGTGCCAAAAGTTCTATATAGGTTGAATGTGGTGAATATTTGGAATACCTATTTTTCTATATAATTAATTTGGCATTAAGTTTCTTTCTTTTTACTTGTTTTTGGCTGTGCTGGGTCTTCATTGCTGCCTGGGCTTTACTCTAGTTGTGGAGAGTGGTGGCTGCTCTCCAGCTGCGGTGTGCAGCCTCCCCATGGTGCTGGCTTCTCTGGTTGCATTGACCATGGGCTCTAGGAGCCCCAGGCTTCAGCAGGCTTCTGTATCATGTGGGCCCAGTAGTTGCAGCTCCTGGGCTCTAGAGCACAGGCTCAACAGTCGTACCACACGGGCTTAGTTACTCCACAGCATGTGGGATCTTCCCGGACCAGGGATCAAACCTGTGTCTCCTGCATTTTTACCACTGAGCCACTAGGGAAGTCCCAGCATTGTTTCTTGAGACAGTTATTAACATGTAAACACTATCTGTAAATCGTAAAAAGAAATAACTGGTGTGAAATTGTTTACTATAATGCTCATGTTTATTGAATTTACAACTCATAGTATTTGTTGGTTTGCTCATCAGTTTCTGTTTTGCTGTGCCTGAGATTAAGATCTGCATGTGTGTGCATGTGTTTAAATCAGGAAAGACTCCTTTTTAACTTTTAAGTGGTAAATGCAATTTGTTAATGGATCTCAGATCATTTGTAACTTCATGAGTGATTTATACCAAGAAAGTTCTATTTGAAGAAAGTAAACAGTATCTTGATTCATTCCATTTCCTTTTCTCAAAGTAGTTGTAGGTATATCTAGGATTTTTTTCGGGTTGGGGGGGAGGAGATAATTCCTTCATTCTATTTAAACTAAAATAATTATACTTGGATTTATTATTTCCATCATTTATAGCAAATATTTTTCTATATTTTTAAGATTTAGGATGATCTCATTTCTTTGATACTTGCTAATCATTCAGTTGTGTTAATTGAAAATTCATGTTCTGGTTGATTTTATTTTACTTTATTGTTTAAGGGGTTTTTGAATATATATATATAATTCCTTAAGGTAATACTCTAAAAGATTATTGATCTTGGATCATTATTACAGTGAGGTCTGAGATCAACAAAATAATTTTCATTCCTCTTACTTTACTATTCCTCCCTTTCTGATAAGTCATCAGTTCAGTTCAGTTCGGTCGCTCAGTTGTGTCCGACTCTTTGCGACCCCATTTATTGCAGCACACCAGGCCTCCCTGTCCATTACCAACTCCTGGAGTTCACTCAGACTCAGGTCCATCGAGTCAGTGATGCCATCTAGCCATCATCCTCTGTTGTCCCCTTCTCCTCCTGCCCCCAATCCCTCCCAGCATCAGAGTCTTTTCCAATGAGTCAACTCGTCGCATGAGGTGGCCAAAGTACTGGAGTTTCAGCTTTAGCATCATTCCTTCCAAAGAAATCCCAGGGCTGATCTCCTTCAGAATGGACTGGTTGGATTTCCTTGCAGTCCAAGGGACTCTCAAGAGTCTTCTTCAACACCCCAGTTCAAACGCATCAATTCTTTGGTGCTCAGCCTTCTTCACAGTCCAACTCTCACATCCATACATGACCACTGGAAACACCATAGCCTTGACTAGACGGACCTTAGTCAGCAAAGTAATGTCTCTACTTTTGAATAGGCTATCTAGGTTGGTCATAACTTTTCTTCCAAGAAGTAAGCGTCTTTTAATTTCATGGCTGCAGTCACCATCTGCAGTGATTTTTGGAGCCCCAAAAATAAAGTCTGACACTGTTTCTACTGTTTCCCCATCTATTTCCCATGAAGTGATGGGACTGGATGCCATGATCTTCGTTTTCTGAATGTTGAGCTTTAAGCCAACTTGTTCATTCTCCTCTTTCACTTTCATCAAGAGGCTTTTTAGTTCCTCTTCACTTTCTGCCATAAGGGTGGTATATTATTGATCTTGGATCGTTATTACAGCGAGGTGTAAGATCAACAAAATAATTTTCATTCCTCTTATTTTACTATTCCTCCCTTTCTGATAAGTCATACAACTGGTAAATATGACTTATTTTTTTCTGTATTGATCTATTGTTCAGTATATCTTTTTGATATTCAACTAGAAATAATTTTAAAAAATCCATTATATCCTACCATCTGTTACCAAAAAAAAAAAAAAGCAATGAAGTGGTAATGTTGACTTGTGTTTTTAGTCTTATTAACCATCCTTTAATTTTCTTACGTTTGTCTCAATTTGGGAGTTTGTGTTTAAGTTACTAATTTAGCTAAAGCATATTATATAAGTAAATATATATTTTTATATATTCTATTGTATATCTATTTATCTGACTTTGAACAGTTTTCTAGTATATAAATCTTTTTATCATTTTATATACTCTTCTTTCTATGGTTGGAATAGAGAGATTAAGAGAGGGGACTGATCTCTTCAGTAGACTTTCAGTTTTTCTGAGCCAGTGGATATCAGTTAAGTATTTGGTAATGGATCTGGAAGGTGGGCCTTGGTCTTTCTGAGTCCATTTAAGTCATGACCCTGATTTTTAGATTTTACTCTTTTCTTATCCAACACAAATATGGGCTATATTATGTTATTATGTATCAGTCAGCTTTAGGGTTTAGTTCAATTTATCTGGTCCCAAAGCCTTACTTTGTATAATAACTTATAACCCATATGTTTATATGACTTGGAGGCAAATTTTCTAGTCCCCAAAGGCATCAGTCTTGTGAATTAAAGCATTGTAGCACTGGAAAGTTGGACAGCTCTTTTGTGTAGATAGGGGAGAGTAGTTCAGATAGCTAATTTATAGCTCTTGCCAGTTTTTGAAAGTCTTTGCCAACAAATAGTACTGGGGCAGAATGGTTAAAAAGAAAAAACCCAAACTCCAAACTTCATTCCAGTGGTGGTAACTTGCATAACCCGGTTGCTCTTTAGCTTCTCAAGGGAAAGAAGAATTAGGTCAATTAACAAAGAGAAAAAAAGAAAAAACTTTTCTAAGTGAAACTTTTAAAGTGTTGATTTACTAAGGCAGCAGAAATAGTAACATTTGAATTTCAAAACACTCAAGATTGCTGTTCTTAAACTCTTATCTCTTAGACATTTTATGTAGTGGGCTGAGGAACTGAACTATTTTCTTTACTATAGTACTTAAGTAATTACAGATATTTAACATGGTATATACTGTAATTGTAGATGGAAATCTTTTGGATGCTGGTAAAATAGTGATATAGATGATACAGTAATTAGAATGACCAATATTTGAAGCTGTTACATATAATGATTAAGATAGTGGTGGAAAAAAAAGTTAGATTATAGTAGATAATTCATTTGGGGAAAAAGTGGAAAACCATATTGGATAGATAGAGAAAGGCCAGTTTATGGAGAACTTTAAAAGTGAGGTGTATTATTACATCTCAGTCATGTTGATTGTCAAAGCATAAGACTTCCTTATTCAATATGAATTATTTGTATTTCATATTTTTGCCAGATTATAACCTTGAACTCTGCTTTTCATTTCTTTCCAAAAGCCTATTTGTGAAAATTAATACCAATGGGAAGATTGCTTAAAGGATATGGAGTCCAGTTTGCCCCTTGATATTTCAAATTTCAAAGACCAAACCAGATCTTCTGAGAACTGGGTGCTTGGGCTGCATTGTCTGGGTTATTGTGAGTAACAAAATCATGAAGATGCTGGAATGGAGAGGGTGCCCGTGAGATGGGGTGATGTGTGTGGGAGAGTCCAAGTGGCAGCAATGGAATGTCAGGGACTAGAAGTTGTCATGGATTTTGAGAAGGATTGAGACGGGGATATGCATTTGGGGTATGCAGGTAACACCTGGAGTGATAGTGGCTAGTTCCTTCCCACCACAATGGAGAGAAGGGAAAAGGGAAGTGAGAACTCAGCCAAGGGATCAAGTTCAGTTCAGTTCAGTTGCTCAGTCATGTCTGACTCTTTGCGACCCCACGGACTGCAGCACACCAGGCCTCCCTGTCCATCACCAACTCCTGGAGTTTACTCAAACTCATATCTATCGAGTTGGTGATGCCATCCAACCATCTCATCCTCTCTCATCCCCTTCTCCTGCCCTTAATCTTTCCCAGCACCAGGGTCTTTTCAAATGATTCAGTTCTTCGCATCAGGTGGCCAAAATATTAGAGTTTCAGCTTCAACATCAGTCCTTCCAATGAATATTCAGGACTGACCACCTTCAGGATGGACTGGTTGGATCTCCTTGCAGTCCAAGGGACTTTCAAGAGTCTTCACCACCACAGTTCAAAAGCATCAATTCTTTGGTACTCAGCTTTCTTTATAGTCCAACTCTCACATGCATACATGACTATTTGGAAAATCATAGCCTTGACTAGATGGACCTTTGTTGGCAAAGTAATGTCTCTGCTTTTTAATATGCTGTCTAGGTTGGTCATAACTTTTCTTCCAAGGAGTAAGCGTCTTTTAATTTCATGGCTGCAGTCACCATCTGCAGTGATTTTGGAGCCCCCCAAAATAAAGTCTGACACTTACCACTGTTTCCCCATCTACTTGCATGAAATGATGGAGCTGGATGCCATGATCCATGGAAATGAATATTGAGCTTTAAGCCAACTTTTTCACTCTCCTCTTTCACTTTCATCAAGAGGCTCTTTAGTTTTTCTTCACTTTCTGCCATAAGGGTGGTGTCATCTCCATATCTAAAGTTACTGATATTTCTCCTAGCAATCTTGATTCCAGCTTGTGCTTCTTCCAGTCCAGCGTTTCTCATGATGTACTCTACATATAAGTTAAATAAGCAGGGTGACAATATGACATACTCCTTTTCCTATTTGGAACCAGTCTGTTGTTCCATGTCCAGTTCTAACTGTTGCCTCCTGACCTGCATACAGATTTCTCAAGAGGTAGGTCAGGTTCTGATATTCCCATCTCTCTCAGAATTTTCTACAGTTGATTGTGATCCACACAGTCAAAGGCTTTGGCATAGTCAATAAGGCAGAAATAGATGTTTTTCTGGAACTCTCTTGCTTTTTCTATGATCCAGTGGATGTTGGCAATTTGATCTCTGGTTCCTCTACCTTTTCTAAAACCAGCTTGAACATCTGGAAGTTCACAGTTCATGTATTGCTGAAGCTTGGCTTGGAGAATTTTGAGCATTACTTTACCAGCATGTGAGATGAGTGCAATTGTGCGGTAGTTTGAGCATTTTTTGGCATTGCCTTTCTTTGAGATTGGAATGAAAACTGACCTTTTCCAGTCCTGTGGCCACTGCTGAGTTTTCCAAATGTGCTGGCATATTGAGTGCAGCACTTTCACAGCATCATCTTTTAGGATTTGAAATAGCTCAACTGGAATTCCATCACCTCCAATAGCTTTGATTGTAGTGGTGCTTCCTAAGGCCCACTTGATTTCCCGTTCCAGGATGTCTTGCTCTAGGTGAACAATGACGCCATCATGATTATCTGGGTCGTGAAGATCTTTTTGATATATTTCTTCTGTGTATTCTTGCCACCTCTTCTTAATGTCTTCTGCTTCTGATAGGTCCATACTATTTCTGTCCTTTATTGAGCCCATCTTTACATGAAATGTTCCCTTGGTATCTCTAATTTTCTTGAAGAGCTCTCTAGTCTTTCCCACTCTATTGTTTTCCTCTTATTTCTTTGCAAAGGTCACTGAGGAAGACTTTTTTTTATCTCTCCTTGCTATTCTTTGGAACTCTGCATTCAAGTGGGTTTATCTTTCCTTTCTCATTTGCCTTTTGTTTCTCTTCTTTTCACAGCTATTTGTAAGGCCTCCTCAGACAGCCATTTTGCTTTTTTTGCATTTGTTTTTCTTGAGGATGGTCCTGATCCCTGTCTCCTGTACAGTGTCACGAATCTCTGTCCATAGTTCATCAGGCACTCTGTCTATCAAATCTAGTCCCTTAAATCTATTTCTCACTTACACTGTATAATCATAAGGGATTTGATTTAGGTCATACCTGAATGGTCTAGTTGTTTTCCCTACTTTCTCAATTTAAGTCTGAAGTTGGCAATAAGGAGCTCATGATCTGAGCCACAGTCAGCTCCTGGTTTTGTTTTTGCTGACTGTATACAGCTTCTTCATCTTTGGCTGCAAAGAATATAATCAATCTGATTTTGGTGTTGACCAGAAGGAAATGGCAATCCAATCCAGTGTTCTTGCCTGGAGAATCCCAGGGACGGCAGAGCCTGGTGGGCTGCCATCTATGGGGTCGCACAGAGTCAGACACGACTGAAGCGACTTAGCAGCATTGTTGACCAAGGGATTAAGAGTGCTCCTATTTCCGCTGGTGTAAAGATGGAATAGGAGGATCTCATAACTTTTTCTCATTCTCCTTCCTGTGGCATTTGGGAAAATGAAAAACAGCAGCCATGTGATCTGATGTAGGGATAGTAAAAACCCATGGAATGAATCATTTATGAATTGAAATAAGGCCAATTTTCCCCACCCTACTACTTTGTTTTTGGTTTACAATAGAAAAAGCAGCACTGGGAAACTTCTACAACAAGGTGTAGGACTAGATTTAGCCTGTGGAATTTGATTTAAACCAGTCCTTTCCTGGAACTGATTTTCCAAATGCCAGTGTGTTGCTATCAGTCAGGCTTGGTTTTTTTCTTCCTTCTTTCCCCCAGTTAGGGAGTGCACTTTCTGAAGAAGTACAATACAGTGGCTAAACCAGTGTCTGTGCGGGTTAATTCTCTTCAGACCGTGCGATTCCAGTGCTCGCTGCACACACACGGTTAGAACTGAAAGGTTACATCTAAATCTCTCCAGAGAAATGCGAGAAAGTGTGACTAAATAAATAACTCCTTTGTATTATGTCTGCTGGGGAGATGGTTTTTTTCCCCAGAGGGAGGAGACAGTGTCATGACTTTAGAATGTTTTGTCGCCACTCTCCCAAGTTTACTGGAACATTATGCTTCAGAAGTCACGCCTTCTAGAAGGCCTTTTAAAACTTTCAGGGCTTTACTGATTCATGGAAAATTTTGTTCTTGAAAATTATAGTTAGCTCTGTGGTTTTGTCCCACTGGGATATATATGGGCATGACGACTTAGGCATACTTCAGGTCCACACCCTTGTGTCTGACTGGGGATAACTGCTTCATTAGTGTTGGGTGTAATTCTAGTAACTTGGAAACATGGTCTCATAAAGATTGGAATCATTATTGTAAATGAGACCATAGCAAAAAAATCTTATGAGCTTACTGTATGCATAAGAATTTGAGTACCTATACTGGCTCTGGTCTTTGCTATTGTGACTCTCGGGCTTCCCAGGTGGTGCTAGTGGTAAAGAAACCTCCTGCCAATGCAGGAGATGCAGGAGACATGGGTTCGATCCCTGGATTGGGAAGATTCCCTGGAGCTGGAAATGGCAACCCGCTCCAGTATTCTCGCCTGGACAATTCTATTGACATAGGAACCTGGAGTGCTATAGTCCATGGGGTCGCAAAGAGGTGGGCACGACCAAGCACATGCACACCCGCACTCATGCACACGAACACACAGAGTGCATCTCACCCCAAATACTGTGTGTGTAAGTGGCACCAAAGGTGGATTTTAACGACGAACCCGGTTAAACAGTTTTTAGTGGTGTGACTATAAAAGATGTTACTGTTTTCTACATAATGAATCACTTTGGTCATGCCTCATTTTTGGAGTGTATCGCTTTTCAGTACATTAAGCACAAAGCCATTTTAAGAAATATTTTACCGGGCAGGACAGAAGGAGGGCAGTTTATCTTATACACTATTTAATTATTAAAGATACAGTTAAAATCTCAGCCAGAAGAAGCCAACTTCTTACAGGAAGAAATGTGAAACAACTGCCTGCTGTCTTTATACGGCATTGCAAAAGTTTCTGGTTATCCAGTCAGGGTTTGTCCTGCCGCTCATTCTCTCTCTGCCTCATACACAAGCACCTAAATCCTGAGGATGCTTCCTACTCAGGAGTAGGATAAAGGAACTTTTGGAGCAGGTGCTTGTTTTCTGGGCTTTGCTTTCCAGGATCACACCTGCTGAAACTCCTTGCCTGCTTTGGCCTCTGACACCTTTCTACCTGACAACCAGTCAGGCCAAAGCTTTTTGCTGTGAATTTTTGTCTCCTAGGTCAAAAACTTGAGATGTGCCAAAATATGACTATTTTTCCATGAATGAACTGAATTCCTCAGACCTCTCATTTTTGCTGGAATTGGAAAGTTGACCCTTAATTCAGGGCATTTCCTCCTCCTACCCCTGGGGGCACTCCTTCCTTCTGAAGCAGGGTGGGTTGGAGGCAAGATGAATTATGTAACCTCAAAGATTGAGAGGGATGAGTCAGATCCTTGGTCTTCATCTGTCCAGTCTGGAATGCTCTGAAATACACATTGTTTTACCTAGTCCTGGTTTCTAACATCTTTGCTGATTGGCATCATCTACTAAATGAAATAAAAGAAGTTACAAGATCATTTAAAGCAATATGGAATGGGGAGGAAGAAATATACAAGTGAAAGATAAGATAACCTCAATATATTTTGGCAAATTTCTCCTATTCCTACAATTTATATTTGGGTGAACCTCTGAAAACAAAATAAAATTTATATTTGGGGATAAAGTTTTTTCTCCTTTGTGTGAAAATGGAATATTAGTGTTATTCCTACAAAGAATGCAGTAGGTGCCCTATTGTTTAAATAATTTGAGATGGAATTGATCCAAATGCTTCCAGCAAAAGAGTTTTAAGGAGTCATTTAATTCTTCTCCTGTGAATACCTGAATTGCTTCAGAAATCTGTATTATTAAAAATTTAAAGACATGGAGTTGTTTTGGGGAAGGTTTTTTTCCTCCCTTCCCTATGTGGAATATAAACTGCACTATCTCTAATTTCTGTTAGTTTATTAACAGTGCTTTGGTGTTAAATCTATAGTCAAAAGTTTAATAGAAAGATTCATTGATAGTTGGAGCACCTCTGAAACAAAGCAAGGTCAAATCACACCTCCTTTGATAATTATTATCTTTTTTAAGGACACAAATTAGTGTTTCTAGCCCAACTAATTTTTTTGTACCAATGAAATATTTTTTTAATAGTAATTTCTGTGTATGTTGTTAACTGTAATTTTCAGCTGGAGAAATTGGAGAATAGGGCATCACAATCTTCCCATAATTACCCTGTGGCAGATGGAACAGCAAGAACTTTATCTTCTGCCATTTAGCTGTATTTTTTCTTAAATCATGAGTGCCTGGTTGTTTGAATAAATGTCATGGTTCCTATTTTACGCATAAGCTTTTTGCTCCTCTGGAATAATATCCCCCCTCCCCCCAGAATTGTAGGAAATTGAGCAAAACAAAGAAGACATTAAATCATAAGATATTAAATCATGGCTATTTAAAACTGCCTTGATTTAGTATTTTCATGCTACCACTAGCAATCGACTACAAGATAGAACATGGGGCAATAGGGAAGTGCTTAGCATAAAAGATGTTCCTGAAGTACCTGGGATGAGAGGAGCTTGCCAAAGTGGAACAGAGGCTGAGGAGAGTACAGTGGCCACTGCTGAGCATAGGACACCACTCACTCACACAATAGGGGGAGGAAACCCCCCTGCAAAGAGAGAGACCCAAGGAGCATTTCATGAGATGAGAGAAAGTCAACTAACAGTGGTTCTTGTAGATTCCAAATATGGAGGCAGGAGATGTCAAAGGAGAGAAGAATCAGAGAGCTTATTGGCATGAGGTTTTTGGAAGGGATGGTGGAGTAAGAAGCGATTCAAAGTAAAACCATAAAATGGGCTAATGATAGGCGTAATGACATTTTCTAGATTATAAGATGATGTGAGAAATTTGCTTATATTTGAAATGTCCCAAATTCTGTTTCCTCTACCATTGACTTAGTTTGGTCTCTTTTTGTCTGTGAAATAGGTACTCATGTGACAATGGAAAGCCTAACCATTTATCATTTATTGTGCACTTTGTGCTGTGCCAGGCAACAGATACACATGACATGATCCCTTGCCGTGAAGTATGAGATTCATAGAGGAGCATAGTTTGGTGTAAATGGAAAATTGAAAGGATTTGCAAGTTATGGAGGGAGCTTAGAGAAGAGAATGACTATTGTTGCCTGAGGAAGAGTGGGCAATTCTGGGGAGCATTTGCAGAGAAGTATTCTGGAAGATAAATCAGAGATGACGAGGCACACAGGAAGGAGCAGGTATTTAAAATGGAGGAGAAAGCATATGAAAATTAACTGGATCAAGAGAATTCAGATGAAGTAATTCTCTTCAAATGCNAGATAAATCGGAGATGACGAGGCACACAGGAAGGAGCAGGTATTTAAAATGGAGGAGAAAGCATATGAAAATTAACTGGATCAAGAGAATTCAGATGAAGTAATTCTCTTCAAATGCGGAACACACTATAGCTTTTTAATTAATAGCTATCAATGTTTTATATAAAACTTGTGCTAGAGGACTGTTATCTTCCAGGTTACCATGAGGAAGAGACTTCAGGTCATGATTTGAAACAGTCGCTGTTTTTTTTTGTTTTTAAATTTTTTTCAGTAGTCATTTGTCAATTTTGATACTGACTTGTCTCCCTTTCCTTATGCTGCTGTCAAGCAAAAGTAAAATAAAAATAATATTCCTAAGATTTTTCACAATATGTTCCTTACATAAATCATTGAGGGTATGATGATCAAAACATCTCATTTAATGACTGCAACCATTTCTCCTAACATATTAAAATTAGGTGACACATTTCACCACCTTTTACAAACAGATTGAGTGATAGATTCAATGATTCTTCTAATAAATGATTCTTTTTTCTAGAGGACATGATATACCACCAAGGGAGATTTAAAACACTTATAACATCTATCTTCTTTGTGTTAGAGTGCAGATGTGTGGGGATGATGTTTGAACATTTGAAGAAAGGTATTTTTAGTGATGCTTTGGTGATAGTATATGCTCATATCTAGAGAAAGACTGACTCCACTTTTAGAAATTCAAAGAGCACTCATTTTTGCATGTGGTGATCAATCCTTCTTTGGCTCTTTGACTCCACTTTGGGCAGTGGGCATTAACAAGTGACATGCAGACAGAGTCTGGATAAATGCCTGTGCACTAGGGTTTCATCTTTTGGAAAGTTCCTACTTGGGAGCCTGTTGCCATGTTATAAAGAAGCTGGGCTGAGTCATGAGGGGCAGCTTGAGCGATGGACCTTGCCAGCATGCCTAACAAACAGATTTCTGTGAAATAACAGATTGTTGTTTGGGGTGGTTGTTATACAGCAATGGACGACTGAAACAAGCTATGACAAAGTATTAATAGCAAACTTTACCCCCCCCCCTTAAACTATGCATTAACTTAGTTCTATTATTTTTTTACCCCTTCCTTAAATTCCTTCTTTTTTTTTTTTTCGTGCCCTTTTTATATGAATATGCTTTGTTGCATGAAACACCAATGCCTTCTAAGGCAGCCATGCACTTCTATATAAGTTTGCTTGGGCTGCCATAACAAAGTACCACAGAGTAGATGACTTAAATCATAGAAATCTATTTACTCAAAGTTCTGAAGACTAGAAGTCCAAGATCAAGCAAGGTGTCAGAAATGTTTCCTTTGCAGGCCTCTCTCCTTGGCATGGATATGATTGTCTTTCCCTATTTTTTCACATAGTTTTCCCTTTGTCCATTTTTAGATTCCTTCTTATTTCTTCTTGCTATCTCCACTTCCCCTTTTCCTGTGGAAGCACAGATGGTCATTTTTCTAGGCAGCAAGAGCTGGGAGACACTTGGAACCCCTGCTTATCCCAGAATATCTTCCTTATCAGTCTGTCCTGGTACTTGAATCTTTAACATTATTTAAATAATGATTTTTTTTTCCCCTTAAGCTGAGAATTTCCATCTCCAATGATGAACATGCAGCTATCCCTGGAACACAGCATTTTTTCTCTGTCATTCACCATTGAGTCAGGATTAGTTTGTTAATTTGTTCTCCAAGGAAATGGCTGAGAGGGACTGCTTACTGGCCCTGGCTTGCCAGAGGACCTTGCCCACATGCTTACTTTTGCTCACTCCTGTTTTGCTCCTCCCCTGTTTTGCCATCTAGTTAACTATGACTCTTCCGCCAGCTCTTGAATCCATTAATACTTTCTTTCTTTCTTTTTTTTTTTGAAAGGTCTTTTATTTTTTTAATATAAATTTATTTATTTTCATTGGAGGCTAGTTACTTTACAGTACTGTAATTGTTTTGCCATAAATCGACATAAATCTGCCACGGGTGTACATGTGTTCCCCCTCCTGAACCCGCCTCCCACCTCCCTCCCCATACTTAAGGAAGTGTCCCTGAACCCCTAATTGTAGGAACAGCCAAGAGAAGCTACCCCACATCCAAGGTAAAGAGCAGTGGTTGGGCTTTGCTGGAGCAGCCGTGAAGAGATACCCCATGTCCAGCTAAGAGAAACCCAAGTAAGATGGTAGGTACTGAGAGAGGGCATCAGAGGGCAAACAGACTGAAACAACAATCATAGACAACTAGCCAATCTGATCATATGGACCACAGCCTTGTCTAACTCATGAAATTAAGCCATGCCATGTGGGGCCATCCAAGATGGATGGGTCATGGTGCAAAGGTCTGACAGAATGTGGTCCACTGGAGAAGGGAATGGCAAACCACTTCAGTATTCTTGCCTTGAGAACTCCATGAACATAATGAAAGGCAAAAAGATAGGACACTGAAAGATAAACTCCCCAGGTTGTTAAGTGCCCAATATGCTACTGGAGATCGGTGGAGAAATAACTCCAGAGAGAATGAAGGGATAGAGTCAAAGAAAAAACAACACCCAAATGTGGATGTGACTGGTGATGGAAGCAAGGTCCGATGCTGTAAAGAGCAATATTGCATAGGAACCTGGAATGTTAGGTCCATGAATCAAGGCAAATTGGAAGTGGCCATAAAGGAGATGGCAAAAGTGAACATTGACATTTTAGGAATCAGTGAACTAAAATGGATGGAATGGGTGAATTTAACTCAGATGACCATTATATCTACTACTGTGGGCAAGAATCCCTCAGAAGAAATGGAGGGTCATCATGGTCAACAAAAGATTCCAAAATGCAGTACTTGGATGCAATCTCAAAAACAACAGAATGATCTCTGTTCATTTCCAAGGCAAACCATTCAATATCACAGTAATCCAAGTCTATGCCCGGACCAGTAATGATGAAGAAGCTGAAGTAGAAAGATTCTATGAAGACCTACGTACAAGACCTTTAGAACTAACACCCAAAAAAGATGTCCTTTTCATTACAGGGGACTGGAATGCAAAAGTAGGAAGTCAAGAAACACGTGGAGTAACAGGCAAATTTGGCCTTGGAGTACAGAATGAAGCAGGGCAAAGGCTAATAGAGTTTTGCCAAGAGAACGCACTGGTCATAGCAAACACCCTCTTCCAACAACACAAGAGAGGACTCTATACATGGACATCACCAGCTGGTCAACACTGAAATTAGATTGATTATATTCTTTGCAGTCAAAAATGGAGAAGCTCTATCAGTTCAGTTCAGTCGCTCAGTTGTGTTTGACTCTTTGCGACCCCATGAATTGCAGAACGCCAGGCCTCCCTGTCCATCACCATCTCCCGGAGTTCACTCAGATTCATGCCCATCAAGTCAGTGATGCCATCCAGCCATCTCATCCTCGGTCGTCCCCTTCTCTTCCTGCCCCCAATCCCTCCCAGCATCAGAGTCTTTTCCAATGAGTCAACTCTTCGCATGAGCTGGCCAAAGTACTGGAGTTTCAGCTTTAGCATCATTCCTTCCAAAGAAACCACAGGGCTGATCTTTAGAATGGACTGGTTNTCCTTTTCCTATTTGGAACCAGTCTGTTGTTTCATGTCCAGTTCCAACTGTTGCTTCCTGACCTGCATACAGATTTCTCAAGAGGCAGGTCAGGTGGTCTGATATTCCCATCTCTCAGAATTTTCCACAGTTGATTGTGATCCACACAGTCAAAGGCTTTGGCATAGTCAATAAAGCAGAAATAGATGTTTTTCTGCAACTCTCTTGCTTTTTCCATGATCCAGCAGATGTTGGCAATTTGATCTCTGGTTCCTCTGCCTTTTCCAAAACCAGCTTGAACATCTGGAAGTTCACGGTTAACGTATTGCTGAAGCCTGGCTTGGAGAATTTTGAGCATTACTTAACTAGCATATGAGATGAGTGCAATTGTGCAGTAGTTTGAGCATTCTTTGGCATTGCCTTTCTTTGAGATTGGAATGAAAACTGACCTTTTCCCGTCCTGTGGCCACTGCTAGAAGCTCTATACAGTCAGCAAAACCAAGACCAGGATCTGACTGTGGCTCAGAAAATGAACTCCTTATTGCCAAGTTCAGACTTAAATTGAAGAAAGTAGGGAAAACCACTTGACCATTCAGATGTGACCTAAATCAAATCCCTTTTGATTATACAGTGGAAGTGAGAAATAGATTTAAGGAACTAGATTTGATAGACCAAGTGCCTGAAAAACTATGGAATGAGGTTCATGACATTGTACAGGAGACAGGGATCAAGACCATCCCCATGGAAAAGAAATGCAAAAAAGAAAAATGGTTGTCTGAGGAGGCCTTACAAATAGCTGTGAAAAGAAGAGAAATGAAAAGCAAAGGAGAAAAAGAAAGATATACCCATTTGAATTCAGAGTTCCAAAGAGTAGCAAGGAGAGATAAGAAAGCCTTCCTCAGCAATCAGTGCAAAGAAATAGAGGAAACAGTATGGGAAAGACTAGAGAGCTCTTCAAGAAAATTAGAGATACCAAGGGAACATTTCATGGAAAGATGGGCTCGATAAAGGACAGAAATGGTATGGACCTAACAGAAGCAGAAGATATTAAGAAGAGGTGGCAAAAATACACAGAAGAACTGTATAAAAATAATCTTCATGACCTGGATAATCATGATGTTGTGATTACTCACCTAGAGCCAGACATCCTGGAATGTGAAGTCAAGTGGGCCTTAGGAAGCATCACTACGAACAAAGCTATTGGAAGTGATGGAATTCCAGTTGAGCTGTTTCAAATCCTGAAAGATGATGCTGTCAAAGTGCTGCAGTCAATATGTCAGCAAATGTGGAAAACTCATCATGAGCCACAGGACTGGAAAAGATAAGTTTTCATTCCAATCCCAAAGAAAGGCAATGCCAAAGAATGCTCAAAGTACTGCAGATTGCATTCATCTCACATGCTAGTAAAGTAATGCTCAAAATTCTCCAAGCCAGGCTTCAGCAATACGTGAACTGTGAACTTCCAGATGTTCAAGCTGGTTTTAGAAAAGGCAGAGGAACCAGAGATCAAATTATCAACATCTGCTGGATCATGGAAAAAGCAAGAGAGTTGCAGAAAAACATCTATTTCTGCTTTATTGACTATGCCAAAGCCTTTGACTGTGTGGATCACGATAAACTGTGGAAGATTCTGAGAGATGGGAATACCAGACCACCTGACCTGCCTCTTGAGAAACTTATATGCAGGTCAGGAAGCAACAGTTGGAACTGGACACGGAAAAACAGACTGGTTCCATATAGGAAAAGGAGTATGTCAAGGCTGTATATTGTCACCGTGCTTATTTAACTTATATGCAGGCACCCCACTCCAGTACTCTTGCCTGGAAAATCCCATGGGCAGAGGAGCCTGCTGGGCTGCAGTCCATGGAGTCACGTAGAGTTGGACATGACTGAGCGACTTCACTTTCACCTTTCACTTTCATGCATTGGAGAAGGAAATGGCAACCCACTCCAGCGTTCTTGCCTGGAGAATCCCAGGGACGGGGGAGCCTACTGGCTGCTGCTATGGCGTCGCACAGAGTCGGACATGACTGAAGCGACTTAGCAGCAGCAGTAGCAGCAGGGTACATCATGAGAAATACTGGGCTGGATGAAGCACAAACTTGATTCAAGATTGCTGGGAGAAATATCAATAACCCCAGATATGCAGATGACACCACCGTTATGGCAAAAAGTGAAGAGGAACTAAAAAGCCTCTTGATGAAAGTGAAAGAGGAGAGTGAAAAAGTTGACTTAAAGCTCAACATTCAGAAACTAAGATCATGGCACCTGGTCCTGTCAATTCATGCAAATAGGTAGGGAAACAGTGGAAATAGTGGCAGACTTTATTCTTTTGGGGGGCTCCAAAATCCCTGCAGATGGTGACTGCAGCTATGAAATTAAAAGATGCTTATTCCTTGGAAGGAAAGTTATGACCAACCTAGACAGCATATTAAATAGCAGAGACATTACTTTGCTAACAAAGGTCTGTCTAGTCAAGCCTATTGTTTTTCCAGTAGTCATGTATGGATGTGAGAGTTGGACTATAAAGAAAGCTGAGTGCCACAATATTGATGCTTTTGAACTGTGGTGTTGGAGAAGATTCTTGAGAGTCCCTTGTACTGCAAGGAGATCCAACCAGTCCATCCTAAAGGAGATCAGTCCTGGGTGTTCATTGGAAGGACTGATGTGGAAGCTGAAACTCTGATAGTTTGGCCACCTGATGCGAAGAGCTGATTCATTTGAAAAGACCCTGATGCTGGGAAAGATTGAAGGCAGGAGGAGAAGGGGACAACAGAGGATGAGATGGTTGGATGGCATCACTGACTCAATGGACATGAGTTTGGGTAAACTCCAGGAGTTGGTGATGGACAGGGAGGCCTGGTGTGCTGCGGTTCTTGGGGTTGCGAAGAGTTGTACATGACAGTGACTGAACTGAAATGAAGTGAATAGAACCAAACATCTCATCTCCAGAGAAATTTCAGTTCAACTTTCTTATATGTAATTATGTTTATATTGCCTAGAATTGTAAGCTCAAAAAGAATTTTTGTCTCTTTTTGCCCACAATATTTAGCATATATTCTGACTTCTGGAACATACTCAAAACATATTTCTTAAATGAATGAATGAATGAACTGAGAGATTCTGAATAAAGCAATTTTCTCATACTTTTGTACTTTTTAGATTTGTGCCTGGACTGGGTGTTTTATTACTGTTGTGAATAAGGGGACAGCGCAGGCACATGGCATTCTCAAAGTTCTATGAGATGTTTCAAGAGGGGAAATAAAAGCTAAGAGTGCAGTGTGGAAACTAAGACCCAGAGCAACGTGGGCTCCCTTACTCAAATTCTAATTCATAGATAAAAACATTCTCAGAAGCAAGAAAACTAATAGCTAACATGAGTACTAGCATGCATTATAAAAACATCACTAGGCTGCCGTAAAAATTACTCCTATTTTTCCATGCAATAGTAGTTAAAAGCTTCCTTTGCTTTTATAATTAAATGATTTTGGATTTATGAAGGAAGAACTCCTAAGCTTTTTTAAAATTGAGGTATAATTTCCATATAACATTGTATTATTTTCAGGTGTATCACATAATGGTTCTATATTTGTATGCACTGTGAAATGATCATGACAGTGTCAGAACTATAATGCTTTAATACACTTTGCAGTTCTCAGATTTATCTTCCGTAAGATCTGTAAGAATTAAGCAGAAAGAATGCTTAATGTGGGTTTACTAATTAATATGAGCAGAAAAAGGAAGTGTTGGAGCACTACATTTTATTTTAACATGACTATTGTGACTTTGAATGGGTTGAGCAAGAATCACAATCATGATTTAGCCAATATTCCACTTATGAATGGCATTTTTATAATTTTCTGAGAGTTGTGAATCAAAAGCCTCCAGTTTTATTTCCTTAAGAGTAACTGTTCTTTGTTCTCCAGTTTAGGTTATTTGGGAAGTAACTGACCTGGAGAAACATTTCCCAAAATGTGATGGTAATGACAGGTAAAAGAAAAACAGGTTCTGTGGTTATAAAAGTTTAGGAAATGCTGGATTAAACAAAATTCAATAATATTTTTCTCTTTTTAGTCACAGGGCTGCTATTAGTAACATGCACTGTAAATCTCCAAGAAGAAGGTATATAATATACAGTATTTCCCATTATCATCTGATCACTGAATTTTTAAATTTAATTAAGCACTTTATTTTTTGTGTTGCATGTTCTTTGGAATTTAAATGTGTTCTACTAAACACTTTGGGCTTCCCTGATTGCTCAGATGGTAAAGAATCTGCCTGCAATGTGGGAGACCTGGATTCAATCCCTGGGTTGGGAAGATTCCCTGGAGGAGGGCATGGCAACCCACTCTAATATTCTTGCCTGGAGAATCCCATGGACAGAGGAGCCTGGCGGGCTACAGTCCATGGGGTTGCAAAAAGTCAGACATGACTGAGCGACCAAGCACACCAACACTTTGGGAGATGTAGCCCAGAGAGAAATACCTCTTACACATAGGTATAGCAGAGGTATTGGCATTTACCAAATCCCTGGTGATGTATTTCTCTCCTGTCCTTTCCCTTAACCACAGCCCTATGAGCCTCCTGTTCTAGGAACTAAATAACTCTGTTTCTGTTACTAAAACTGTGCTAATTATAATAATAGCTTGCCGCTGCTGCTGCCAGTAAGTCACTTCAGTCGTGTCCAACCCTGTGCGACCCCATAGATGGCAGCCCACCAGTCTCCTCTGTCCCTGGGATTGATTCTCCAGGCAAGAATACTTATATTCATTGAATACTGACTAGGTGCCAGACATAATTCTAAAGCTTTTCAATATAATAATTCATTAATCACAACAGAGCAATCCTTTCAGTAGGCATCCCATCGTACAGATATGGGAGCTCAGAGTCCAATTAATTAAATAGAGTCAGGATTTGAACCTGAGCCATCTGGCTTCACTCTGAACCACAGTACTATGCTGTCATAGCACTGACTTGCCAACTAACTTTTAGAAAACAACTTCTTGGTAAGTTGGGAACTACTTGTAATTTGTGAACTCCTTGGGATGCTAAACAAAGAAGCAAGAAGTACAGTTTAATGTACCAGTTTGACATTTGCTTAACTTCATGCATGTGTTTGGCAGAGTCAATTTTTCCAAAAGATTTCTTCACCTTTTAGAAATACAGAATCTGTCATTTTGATGTGGTGCCATGAGAAGGATCATGTGCTTCACTCCTACAGTATGAACTTGCTTGTTTTTAAGTGCAGGCTGCTCTTGGGTTTTCCCTTTCTTTCTTTTTATATAGTGTAGCTGTAGATCTTACTGTGTACTTCAGTGTACATATCCATACAACAGGTCACAAATAATTTTATTACCAAAGCACATCATGATTCCAGTGTTAACTACCATACCTTCTTTACTGGAAAGTTATGAAGCCTGTAATCCAGTTTGGTTGGGGGCAGATTCTCTGTCCTTTCTTTCTGGTCCTCCTTTTGTTATTATCTGGGTTCTCCATCATCTTTTGACCTTCTTTATCCCATTCTGGGGCTTTCCTGGTGGCTCAGTTGGTAAAGAATCTGCCTGCAGTGCAGGAGACATGGGTTCAACCCCTGCACCAGAAAGATCTCCTGGAGAAGGGAATGGCAACCCACTCCAGTGTTCTTGCCTGGAGAATAGTCCAGATTCCCTGCAGAGGTGATTCTTTACAGCAGAGCTGATCAAATTTTTCAAAAACTGTCTTTTCATCCATAGTTTAAACTTCTTTCTTTATACTAGCCCATAAATCTGCTAAACTATATTCTAGTTCTTTTATATTACTTCAGAGCTAGTCTTTTTGATATGCTTGTTCATATAATAGTTGTCAGAGCATAACTGAAGTTATATAATAATCTAAGGACACTAATCATATTGCTTCTTAGTTTTAATTATAGTTTTGGCTTTCGCTTGAAATTGCAAAAAATTAACAAAGTTCTCTAAAGCAAGAGAAATTAACCCAGCACTAGTTTCTCTCCTGATTTAAATGCTGTTTTCTTTCCTTTACTGATCAGGCTCTCTAGTGGATAGTTTACTTTAGCTCATACTCTCTTCAGGCCTCAAAAAGTTTTGCTGTTGGTTCCTATCCTAACTGATGGAAGAGCCTGGTGGGCTCCTATGTATGGGGCTGCAAGAGAGTCAGACACGACTTAGCGACTAGACAACAATGACAGTCTTATCTCGAAAGTCAACAATGAGTCTTTATCATCAAACATAAATCTGAGAATTCATTTTCTTGGACATCTCTAACATTTGACACCATTGATCAACCACTCATTTTTAGAGTGCCTGCATGCTAAGTCACTTCAGTCATGTGGTGGCTCAGTGGTAAAGAATCTGCCTGCAATGTAGGAGATGCAAGAGACGTGAGTTCAATCCCTGGGTGGGGAAGATCTCCTGGAGAAGAAAATGGTAACCCACTTCAGCATTCTTGCCTGGAAAATCCCATGGATAGAGGAGCCTGGTGAGCTATGGTTGATGGGGTGGCAAGAGTCAGACATGACTTAGTGACTAAACCACAACCACCATGAGCATATTACCTCTTTGACACTTATTTTTATTGTATTGAACTTAACTAAAATTCTTAGCTCTTTTCTCGCAAGGGCAGTTGATGATTAATTTCTCTTCCACTTATACTCTATAGTTTCTTTTTTTAAAACTTGACTTATTTTGCTCTACTTTCTATCCTTGGGGATCAGGAATTTGAGTCTGCCATTAAAAGGGTTGACACTGTTCCTTCTGACTTTGTTTCACCTGAAAGTATGGCATCAATTTTCGTACTGAGGTCATTGAGAAAAAAAAATTTTCCTCATTTTGTAGGGCTTAGGATGAAACTGGACAACACATGCTACACACTTTTCTCCAATGCTGACTTTAATCTGTTAATCAGGACATTTTAGATACAAACAGCAATAAATCTATTGAACTCACATTTCTTCACTTTTTGTCCAGAAGCGTATCTTTAATAGCTTTGTCAAATGTTTTCCCAAAATATACAGAAATAGGAAACTGACTAACCTAATAAACATATAAAAACAGTAATGAGTTAGTTCTGGTAGGGTTTGTTTCCTATGAACTAATCATGATTCACATGCAACACTGTTCCTGTTTAAGATGCTCATAGTCTGAGATTTTAATAATTTGTTCTAGAATGTTGTTGAGGATGATTAGTGTATTCCCAGTACCTTTTCAATATTGACTTCTTGCCATTTTTGGAAGGTCAGGAATACATTTGCCCATTATCTGTCCTGTAGCATGATTCCTGCTTGTCTTGATTCCTCAAAGATGGCTGAAACAGTCAGAAATCTCAAGGCATGTTCTACGTTATACTTGGAAATAGTATGAACAAATCTCATCTGGGCACATTTTAGAGAAGTTAGGAGGGTTCTTTATAAAGTCCTCTCTTTTACCTTTTCCAGCTAAATCTCAATATACTTTACACAGAAGAAAGGAGAATAGTATTCGAGGAGTTGGTTTTGTCCCTGCTCCTTGTTGGCATCAGCTCCCATGATTCAAAGACTTTCGCCTCTCATGCTTCATTTTCTTCTAAATATGAAGAACCTAGTTTATTGGTTTATTCTTTCACAGTCTTAAGCTCATGTCATATTTTGCCTTCTTTGACACCATTCTTATACCTCTGTGCTACTTTTGAAATACTGTTCTTTTTCTAAAAAATATAAATTTATTTATTTTAATTTGAGGTTAATTACTTTACAATATTGTAATGGTTTTGCCATACATCAACATGAATCCGCCACAGGTATACACGTGTTCCCCATCCTGAAACCCCCTCCCTCCTCCCTCCCTGTACCATCCCTCTGGGTCTTGATTATGAATCCTTACCTCCTTTTAGAGTTTGAGATTCTAGGAATGCTGTAAATTGTCTTTCTTGTTTAGAACAGCCATTGATTAAGGTTACCAGTATTTTTTTAAAAATTAGGGCAAGAATCTACAAACATCTTCAAGTCAGTTTGAATGTAGAATTCTAGATTGTTAGGTTTCTCTTCAATCTTCTATGCTTGTTTCACTCCTACCTAATTTGATACCAATTTTTGAACTTACATTTGATTGATGTAGTAATTATTTAAGTTGTGTAATTAATATTGTGTAACTACAACTAAAACTGGCATAAACATATTTGGGAACAAAATCCAGCTGCCTCTTGTTAGGCATCCAACTCAGCTGGTAGGAACAGATGTTCATGAGTGTTTAGATAGCCTTCTAGCCCTAAGCATTCACTGTGCAGTGGGTGTGAGTCAATATATTTTATAGATGTAACAGAGAGCTTTGGTTAATGTGATGAGTTGGTTAAATGGAGGTTGATTAAAAGAACTTCTGCTGTAGAATAACATGTGTTTCTTGCCTCTGAGGAAATTGCAAAATGGTAGCCAGTTTTTTCTGACCCTTCTGATTAGAATTGATTAATTATAGTGTTGTGATTCTACATTACATTATATTCCATCATAACACCTGTAATACTTTGTCTCCCCGAAGTCTGCATCTACTGTTCTGTGAACTTGTGAGGACAGAGATGTCTCTGATAAATTTTTGGGTGAATGTATTAAAAAACTCCAGTGTGAGATATGAAATGAAGGAGGAAAAAGCAGAACATAGGCTGATATGGGAAAAATACATTCCAAAAACCAACCTGGGTTATCGATACAGTAAAATGTGCCACTTAAAATGCAGTCTGAGGACTTATAGTCAATAGTAGTAGAAAGGCCAATGGAGATGGAAATACAAAGTAAGCTAATTGTTATTTTGAAAAATTTAAAACAGTAACATAGCTTGGAATACATAATTTAAACCTTAGCCATAATGTTTGCATTTAACCAATCTCCTTCTATTTAAGAACAATGATATAAAATTGTGCTGGTTTAAGCTTTATTAGTACAGATTAAATCTTTTTTTCCCCCAAACTTTTTATTTTGTATTGGGGTATGGCAGATTAACAATGTTGTGGTAGTTTCAGGTGAACAGCGAAGGGCCTCAGCCATACATACTCATGTATGCATTCTCCCTTAAACTCCCCTCCCATCCAGGCTGCATAACATTGCACAGAGTTCCCTGTGTTATACAGTAGGTCCTAGTTGGTTATCCATAATACAGATTAAATCTTGATCACCAAGAATCATTCTGTAATTATTCTGTTTCTTCACTAGATGGTGCTTATGAGCTAACAAGAAAAAGATTGAGTTCCTCCTTTATTCATTTAAGGGAAAACAGAGACATTTGTGAATTAAATAGAATAAGGAAATTAAAAAATTAGAAAAAAATTTAAGACTGCCCTTTATATTTGTTAGACTGCTTGGAGAAAATCTCTCTTCATTTCTGGTAAAAATGTTAAGTTCTTAGGAAAAAAAATACCCATTAAGATCATTGCAATCACCAAATTCTGAACATTTTGTGAGCTAACTGTCCAAGTCTAGGAAGCTAAAAAAAATTCTACTGTCTTTAAAATACAACTTTAATCTTTGGCAGGAAGCAAAGCCACATAAATTGTTATATTATGAAAGTATCATTTGATTTCATAATGTTATTTTGTGAAATGAATTGTTGACTAGATTTTAAATGGTGTCTGATAGGTAATATTCCTTTACTTTTGTTTAGAGGTATTAGAAGATAAAAGTGTAGAAGTTAAAAGGGAAGGGTCTGGATTCATTCTGCTTGAGTTTAAACCCCAGATCTGCCACTTACTAGCTGTGTAATCTTGGCATTTTACCTCTCTAACTTTCTTTTCTTTCATTCTGCGAAACTAGGCTGCCACGGTTTCCATTTCATAAGATTTCTATGCCTTGATATATATAAAAATCTTAGAACAGCACCTGGGACATAGTAAGCCCTCAAAAAAATGGTAACTTTCATGACATTTCTTATCATTTTTTCACCTACTAATGAAGACTGATAAGTTCCCAGTCACAAAACAATCCAAGGAAATACCAATTTAATTAAGTTAACACTCTTTCCTTCCTTTCATTCCAGTGTTGTAACCTATTTCTACTCTGCCTGTATCCTTGAAACTGGCACATATGTGTGTGTATATATATATATATATATATATATAGTTTTTTTTAAACTTTTTATTTTGTATTGGAGTATGGCCAATTAGTAATGTTGTGATGGTTTCAGGTGAAGAGCAAAGGAACTCAGCCATACCTATACATGTATCCGTTCTCCCCTAAACTTCCCTCCCATCCAGGATGCCATGTAACATTGAGCAGAGTTCCCTGTGCTATACAGTAGGTCCTTGTTGGTTATCTATTTTAAACATAGCAGTGTGTACATGACCATCCCAAACTTCTAACTATCTCTTTCCCAGTTCCTCCCTCCAGGCAACCATAGATTCATTCTCTAAGCCTGTGTTTCTGAAACTGACTTATATTTTATCAAATTACTTATTTAGGGAGCAAACTGTTGCTTAAAGTTCAATCGAGGCATTTATATACTAATATGTGGTGTGTGGGATAGCTTAACTTCTGAATTTTAGGAAAAGATGGTTTTAGTTCCTTATTATACTTTCCAAGACTGGATGCTTGCTGTGACTAACAGCAGACTTTCCCCAGTGGAGGCTCTGATGCCGACACGTTATCTAAAGTTTGCCACAATGGTCGGCCAGTATCACAGAAAAGACAGAAAAATACAAAAGGAAAAATTATTCAAAAGAAATATATATATGTATATATACATATGTATATATTCAAAGTAATGGCAGTACAGATGTGAGAAAAACCATGGAAAGACGAAGATTCAAATAGGTAACTGAAGAAAGGCCGTGTCCACTTTTGGGAGGAATCGAACAAATTCAAGGGTCAGAGTTTTTGTTTACAGTTCTATTCTCAGTCTATGTGGACCCCTATGCCACAATTCACGGTTATTAACAGGATATAATTTGTAGGATCTGTGTCCTTTGGTCTCAAATGTAGGAGATGATATATGAACTTAATATAATAGCCACAGGCATCCAGTTTTTACCAAAGAGTTATTCTGTACTGGATGTGGTGGTAAGAATTCTACTTGAAGTATCAATATTACATTGATTTCTCACTGCAATTTCATAAAAGTAGTTGTTATTATCATCTCTATTCTGGAGCTGATGAAACTGGTGTTTGGAGATGTTGAATAGCTCTTCCTAGATTACACAGTCAGTGAACAGTGATGCTAGTATTCAAACCCAATTCTGTCTGACTCCAGAGCCTCAGGATTTAGCTGAGATGTCAGTTCAGACAAAGACATTGTTTGAGTTGATTCTGGAAGTATAGGAAGCACACTGAATGACACATTTCCTAATTGGTTGTCCCTGATGAGACATTAACTTGTCAACACTGGGCATTATCCTTCATTAGTTCCCCACATGCCTGGGCAGTTAAAGAATCAAACTGTCCTTCATCATTTGAAGATGATACCACCGCATGAGAGGCTGTGGCTGAGAAAAACCAACATCTGACAAGCAGCTCTTTCCACATCATGTATACATGCGGATTGCTTTTTGGTTTGTGGCTCAGGCTCTGTTGGCAGAGTCTCACTTCTGTATTTTGTTCTGCCAAAGTGTGGTTAGCTGAAGCTTAGTTTGAAAAACACTACACTATCACTGATGCTGTATATTCCTCAGAGCATCCTCTTTTTTTGGTCCTCAGCCATTTTTACCTTTGCCACAGCATACTTTGGATCACAGGTGGCTCAGTGATAAAGAATCTGCCTGCAGTGCAGGAGGTGCAGGAGAAGCGGGTTCTTTCCCTGGGTTGGAAAGATTCCCTGGAGGAGGAAATGGCAACCCACGCCAATATTCTTGCTGGGAAAATCCCCTGGACAGAGGAAAATGTCAGGCTACAGTCCATGGGCTTGCAGAGAGTTGGACACAATTGAGAAAATGAGCATGCATATACAGAAGTCTTTAGGCCCACCAGATTTTATATGCAAGACTTGTTTAAATAGTGCCCTATGGTCCCTTTTCAAAACAGGTCTGGTACACTAGATCTGAGTTGTAATGATTCACTGTTTCAAGGCTAGTGGGCCAAATGAACTGCCAACCTTGGTTATTGGGTCTTGCCATTTATTGTTCTCAGGCCAGAGACACTTGTTCTCAAGACAGGAGGTGGTAGCCACGTTAGAGTTTAAAGGGAGGTTTGATTACTCTCTCTGTTTTTATAAAACTTCATTGTGGTCTGGTGCTTAACTGCTCTTCCAGGGCCCACCAGGTCTGTACTTCTTATCTTGTCACCTATGACCAGTTGTCCATGTAGATAGGCAGCTGGTGGCTGGGATTAGGGAGTATACTTGATGACACCAGGTCCTGATGGCTTGGTCACTGTCACAGAAAGCAGCTGCAGTAAACTCATCCCCTTTGTACAGCAAAGGAGATGCTCTTCCTTCTCTTCTTTTGGAAAACATTAATTGAATGCATACTGTAAGCCAGACATTAGGATAAGTCAGAGTTTGTCAACTTCCACATCTTTCACATTTTGGTCCAAATAAGCTTTTGTGGTGGTGGTGGTGGGTCCTGTGCATTGTATGATATTAATATTAAGCAGCATCTCTGATCTTTACCTACTAGATGCCAGTAGCAGCCACCCCTAGTCATGACAATAAAAAATATCTCCAGACATTATTAAATGTCCCTGAAGTGAAAGTCGCTCGATCATGTCTGATTCTTTGTGATGCTGTGGACTATAGCCCACCAGGCTCCCGTGTCCATGGGATTTTCCAGGCAAGAATAGTGGAGTGGGTAGTCATTCTTTTCTCCAGGGGATCTTCCCGACCCAGGAATTGAACCCAGATCTCCAGCACCGTGGGCAGATTCTTTATTATCTGAGCCTCCAGGGAAACCTTAGAGGGGCAAAATTATGAGTTGGGAACCTCTGGTCTAAGGATATGATCTAATTTAATCATCATAAAAACTCTTTGAAATAGGTAGAATTACTTATTATTTCCCATGCCCTTACTCCAGCTTAGATTAACTTTGCTTCCACTCTCCAACTAGAGAAAGTATCTTCATCTTGATAGCATAAACTCTAATGTCCTTTCTTCTATGACATTGGGACTGGCCACTGCTCATATGTCTACCACTCCCCCCTGGAGAAGGAAATGGCAACCCATTCCAGTATTTCTTGTCTAGAAAATTCCATGGGCAGAGGAGCCTGGTGGGATATAGTTTATGGGGTCGCAAAGAGTCGGGCATGACTGTGCACACACATGTATGTATACCCCCTCCAACAAGGTGCCAAAGTATTTTGTAATTATAGGTAAATATAACACCTGAATATATATAACATGAATATAACAGCATGTGATCTTTTAAAAATGTGAAAAGGAAAGAAATAAGATTATACTGAAAGAGTTACAACATGTGATAAATGCATACTCTAATAGAGATTTATAAAGTTATTGTTCTGATGTTTAAAAGATTTGACTATTTCCTGTAAAAAGATTACTGTACTTAAAGAAAAAACTCTGTCCATTAGAATACGTCTTGGAATCATAGAAATAAAGTCAGAACCAACTGCTGATGGGTAAAATGGGTCCCGTCAGGCCAAGGTAGCATCCAGTTAGTCTGCTGATTATATCTACCGTGAAGACTGGGATGTCAGAATAGTAGAGCCTGATTCTGTTAGCTACTTTTTTTTTGGCTTGTCGCTTGGCATATGGAAACTTGGTTCCTGACCAGATATCAAACCCTCACCCCCTACATTCGAGGCACAGAGTCTTAACTGCTAGACGACCTGGAAGTCCTGATTTTATTAAGCTTCCGACCATCCTTTAAGCTACTGTCTCCCGAGGATGGAGTGCATACTATCAGGCACAATCAAGATGATGTAGGCAATACATTCACATTCATAAACAACATAGACTTCTGTAGTGAGAATGTTATCCACTTAAAATTCCTACCAGATGTTCTGATACAGCAAGCAGAAAGTTTAATTTGGGGGCTAGTATGTCTTTAATGCCTGATACTCACTAATCTTCCTTTTAAGTCTAGACAGAGCAGGCCTCAGGCTCAGATCCCTTCACAAGTCATAATAGTTTCTAGTTGAATTTAATATTACTGCCTAGTTTCCATTTACTTTTATTTATATAATATATTTTCTTGAATTAATCAAAGGCAAATGATGTTAGTTTTCTATTTTGGGCAGTGATTGAAAGTTTAAAAGTAACAAGAAAGCAAAATGAACCTGTTTCAAGAGAACATTAAATAAATCATCATATAGGTAAGCAGAAATGGTCAAGTCAGGTAGGATTAGGGTTTCTCACCCTGACCAGAAAACAGAAAGTTCTGAATCCCACCTCAGTTCTGCTTAAATTGAGGTAACAGGCCACCCCAAGTAGAATATGAAAATGCTTGGTGTTTCTGAAACACTATTCCATCTGAAATAATCATTCCAATGACAGGAAGTGCAATTCAGCCCAGATAATTCTGATGAAGACACTTACAGAGGTGTGGGAAGTTTGAGAGAACAGACCTTGGATACTGAGGTGGCCCACAGAGACTAGAACAACTGGAAATTATTATCTTCCTGGAGGAGGTGGTGTTTTCAGGTCAGAGCCTGGTGAGAGTAGAGCTGGACCACAGATGATGAGATTCCCAGTGGCAGCTGTGGTCTCGAGGGATGAGGCTCCTGCCAGAGAAATGGAATCAGGCAAGGAGGGAACAAGAAAAAATCATCCCAACCATCTCTTTTCCCTCTCTTGGATTTCCTGCTGGTGCTTTAATCAATTCAATTCAGTCACTCAGTTGTGTCTGACTCTTTGCAACCCCATGGACTGCAGCATGCCAGGCTTCCCTGTCTATCACCAACTCCTGGAGCTTGCTCAAACTCATGTCCATCGAGTCAGTTGATGCCATCCAACTGTCTGATCTTCTATCATCAAGCCCCCTTCTCCTCCTGTCTTCAGTCTTTCCCAGCATCAGGGTCTTTTCCAGAGAGTCAGGCATCAGGTGGCCAAAGTATTGGAGTTTCAGCTTCAACATCAGTCCTTCCAATGGGTATTCAGGACTGATTTCCTTTAGGATGGACTGGATTGATCTCCTTGCAGTCCAAGGGACTCTCAAGAGTCTTCTCCAACACCACAGTTCAAAAGCATCAATTCTTCAGTGCTCAGCTTTCTTTATAGTCGAACTCTCACATCCATACATGAATACTGGAAAAACCATAGCTTTGACTAGATGGACATTTGTCAGCAAAGTAATATCTCTGCTTTTTAATATGCTGCCTAGGTGGGTCATAACTTTTCTTCCAAGGGGCAAGTGTCTTTTAATTTCATGGCTGTGGTCACCGTCTGCAGTGATTTTGGAGTCCAAGAAAATAAAGTCTATCACTGTTTCCATTGTTTTCCCATCCATTTGCCATGAAGTGATGGGACTGGATGCCATGATCTTAGTTTTTTGAATGTTGAGTTTTAAGGTGCTTTAATAGCAGAATCCAAATAGAAGCCTCTGGCTAGGAGAGTAGGGGTATGTGTGCCAGGTGATAGAGGCTAGCCTCTCTGGATACAGTCCCAAGGACAGAAGGGCAGAAAGTGGATCTGGAGTGATGAAAGGGAGTGGAGAAAAACCATATAAATTTCATATTCATGAGGTCATCTTCTGGTACAGCTTCTGGTACAGGAAAAGAATAGGCCAGTCAGCCTGACCCATAAGTTTTTTTTTCTTCTTCCTTCATTAAATATTAATGAATCAGCATGTTGGTTTTATAAAGCAAGATTTGGTACACTTTGTCAGAATAAATTTCACTGAGTCTGATAAACTCTGGAATACTGTTGTGAGAGTGTTCTGGACAAACAAAAAGATCCTGGACTTGGTGAATTAACACAGTGCCACCTCCTCTTAGCTAGATAGTGTGAGCGATCAATGGGCTTCACTAGAACAGAAAAAAATAAACTTCAGCCACCTTAGAGTTGAATGGGCTGTATTCTTTTCATTAAAAATTTAAATTATTATCTCAATTTGAGTACTCTTTGTTACCCAGCAGTCACCCGGACTGCACTTCTCACTCATCAACTGCTTGCTTAAGAACTAGACTGTACCTCTTACTGCCAACCCATCACAGTGGTTAAATCCAGAGTCCTTAGCATGTCATGTAAAGTTCTTTGAAATTTGGCTCTTGATTTCCTCTTTAGTTTTTGCATGGTGTATCTTTTTTCACCATTTTACTTTCAACTTTTCTATGCCTTTCAGTTTTCAATATGTTACTTGTAAACAGTTAGTTCAGTTCAGTTTAGTCACTCAGTCATGTCTGATTCTTTGCGACCTCATGGACTGCAGCACAACAGGCCTCCCTGTCCATCACCAACTCCCAGAGCTTACTCAAACTCATGTCCATTGAGTCAGTGATGCCATCCAACCATCTCATCCTCTGTCATCCCCTTCTCCCGCCTTCTATCTTTCCCAGCATCAGGGTCTTTTCAAATGAGTCGGCTCTTCGCATCAGGTGGCCAAAGTATTGGAGTTTCAGCTTCAACATCAGTCCTTCCAATGAACACCCAGGACTGATCTCCTTTAGGATGGACTGGTTGGATCTCCTTGTAGTCCAAGAGACCCTCAAGATTCTTCTCCAACACCACAGTTCAAAACCATCAATTCCTTGGTACTCAGATTTCTTTATGGTTCAACTCTCACGCCCATACGTGACTACTGAAAAAGCTATAGCTTTGACTAGATGGAACTTTGTTGGCAAGATAATGCCTCTGCTTTTTAATATGCTGCCTAGGCTGGTCATAACTTTCCTTCCAAGGAGCAAGTGTCTTTTAATTTCATGGTTGCAGCCACCATCTGCAGTGATTTTGGAGCCCCCCCAAATAAAGCCTGTCACTGTTTCTACTGTCTCCCCATCTATTTGCTATGAAGTGATGGGACCAGAGATGGGAGTGCTGCTCGGCTGCTGCATGGCGCTGGAGTGGTGGAGAGGAGATACCCCATGTCCAGGGTCAGGAGCAGAGGCTGTGCTTTGCTGGACTGACCATAAGGAGATACCCTAAGTCCAAGGTTAGAGAAACCCCAGTAAGATGGTAGGCACTGGAGCAGCTGTGAGGAGATACCCCGCATCCAAGGGCAAAGGAGAAGCCCCAGCAAGATGGTTCAGTTCAGTTCAGTCACTCAGTGGTGTCCAACTCTGCGACCCCATGAATTGCAGCACACCAGGCCTCCCTGTCCATCACCAACTCCTGGAGTTCACCCAAACTCATGTGTGTTGAGTTGGTGATGCTGTCCAGCCATCTCATCCTCTGTCATCCCCTTCTCCTGCCCCCAGTCCCTCCCAGCATCAGGGTCTTTTCCAATGAGTCAACTCTTTGCATGAGGTGGCCAAAGTACTGTTTAAGCTCAGCATCAGTCCTTCCAATGAACACCCAGGACTGGTCTCCAACATGGTTCAGTTCAGTTTAGTTCAGTTGCTCAGTTGTGTCTGACTCTTTGAGACCCCATGAATCACAGCACGCCAAGGGGCGAATTCATGTTTAGAATCAAATCTCCCTAAGAGGGTTCAAGCAAACCTTGTGCGCACCAGGACCCAGGGACCCCAGAGAGACTGAGCCAGAATGGTGCTTGTGTTTGAGCATCTCCTGTGGAGAGGTACTGGTCAGCAGAGAACTGCCACAGGGGCAGGGGCTCTGGTGCAGCAGCCTTGGGTGTGGCATAAGCCCTCTTGGAGGACGTCACCATTAACCCAATATAGAGCTGCCAGAACTTACACAGGACTGGAAAATAGACTCTTGGAGAGCACAAACAAAGCCTTGTGCATGAGGACCCAGGAGAAAGGAGCAGTGACCTCCCCAAGAGACTGACCCAGACTTGCCAGTGAGTGTCCAAGAGTGTCCAGAGGAGGCATGGGTTGGTGGTGGCCTGCTGCAAGGTTGGAGGCACTGAGTGTAACAGTACTTGCATGGTATCTTTTGATGGAGGTCACCATTATCTTCATTACCTCCACCAAGTGCAGGCGGCAGCGGTGGCCAGCACACTAAGCGCAGGTGGCGTAGGCGGCCGAGAGCTACCCCACGTCTGCGGTCAGGGACAGAGGCCTAGAGTGCCAGGCTGTGACAGTGCAGGAACGGCTGAGAGGAGCTACCCCACGTCCGAGGTCAGGGGTGACGGTTGGGAGGAGATACCACATGCCCGAGGCCAGGGACGGCGGCTGGGAGGAGCTACCCCGCATCCGAGGTCAGGGGTGGCGTCCGAGGCCAGGGGCAGTGCCTGAGGCCAGGGGCGGAGGCCAGAAGGAGCAACCCCATGCCCGAGGCCAGGGCGGTGGCCAGGAGGAGCAACCCCATGACCAAGGAGTGGTGGATGCACAGGGGCAGGAGGGCCTAGAGGAGCCATCCCATGCTGAAGGTCAGGAAGGGTGGCGGGAAGAGATACCCCTCATCCAAGGTAAGGAGCAGCGGCTGTGCTTTGCTGGAGCAGCCATGAAGAGACACCCTATGCCCAAGGTAAGAGAAACCCAAGTAAAATGGTAGGTGTTGCAAGAGGGCATCAGAGGACAGACACACTGAAACCATACTCACAGAAATCTAGTCAATCTAATCACACTAGCCTTGTCTAACTCAATGAAACTAAGCCATGCCTGCGGGGCAACCCAAGGCAGGTGGGTCATGGTGGAGAGGTCTGACGGAATGTGGTCCACTGGAGAAGGGAATGGCAAACCACTTCAGTATTCTTGCCTTGAGAACCCCATGAACAGTGTGAATGGGCAAAATGATAGGATACTGAAAGAGGTGCTCACCAGGTCAGTAGGTGCCCAATATGCTACTGGAGGTCATGAAGAAATAAATCCAGAAAGAATGAAGGGATGGAGCCAAAGCAAAAACAATACCCAGCTGTGGATGTGACTGGTGATAGAAGCAAGGTCCAATGCTGTAAAGAGCAATATTGCATAGGAACCTAGAATGTCAGGTCTATGAATCAAGGCAAATTTGAAGTGGTCAGACAGGAGATGGCAAGAGTGAACATCGACATTCTAGGAATCAGCGAACTAAAATGGCCTGGAATAAGTGAGTTTAACTCAGATGACCATTATATCTACTACTGCAGGCAGGAATCCCTCAGAAGAAATGGAGTAGCCATGATGGTCAACAGAAGAGTCCGAATGCAGTACTTGGATGCAATCTCCAAAACAACAGAATGATCTCTGTTCATTTCCAAGGCAAACCATTCAGTATCACAGTAATCCAAGTCTATGCCCCAACCAGTAATGCTGAAGAAGCTGAAGTTGAATGGTTCTATGAAGACCTACAAGACCTTTTAGAACTAACACCCAAAAAAGATGTCCTTTTCACTATAAGGGACTGGAATGCAAAAGTAGGAAGTCAAGAAACACCTGGAGTAACAGGCAAATTTGGCCTTGGAATATGGAATGAAGCAGGGCAAAAACTAATAGAGTTTTGCCAAGAAAATGCACTGGTCATAGCAAACACCTTCTTCCAACAGCACAAGAGAAGACTCTACACATGGACATCA
>SJYQ01095230.1:206945-218647 GCA_006410935.1 Redunca redunca
GGTCATGTATGGATGTGAGAGTTGGACTATGAAGAAGGCTGAGCGCTGAAGAATTGATGCTTTTGAACTGTGGTGTTGGTGAAGACTCTTGAGAGTCCCTTGGGCTGCAAGGATATCCAACCAGTCCATTCTGAAGGAGATCAGCCCTGTGATTTCTTTGGAAGGAATGATGCTAAAGCTGAAACTCCAGTACTTTGGTCACCTCATGCGAAGAGTTGACTCATTGGAAAAGACTTTGATGCTGGGAGGGATTGGGGGCAGGAGGAGAAGGGGACAACCGAGGATGAGATGGCTGGATGGCATCACTGACTCAATGGATGCGTGTCTAGGTGAACTCCGGGAGCTGGTGATGAACAGGGAGGCCCGGCGTGCTGTGATTCATGGGGTCGCAAAGGGTCGGACATGACTGAGCAACTGAACTGAACTGAACAGAAATAGCAGGGAAGAAACATAGCTCCATCCATCAACAGAAATTTGGATTAAAGATTTACTGAGCACATCCTGCTCATCAGGACAAGACCCAGTTTCCCCCTCAGTCAGTCTCTCCCATCAGGAAGCTTCCATAAACCTCTTATCCTTCTCCTTCAGAGGAAAGACAGACTGAAAACCACAATCACAGAAAACTAACCAATTTGATCACGTGGACCACGCCTTGTCTAACTCAATGAAAGTATGAGCCATGCTGTGTAGGGCCACCCAAGACAGACGGGTCATGGTGGAGAGTTCTGACAAAATGTGGTCCACTGGAGAAGGGAATGGCAAACCACTTCAGTATTCTTTCCTTGAGAACCCCATGAACAGTATGAAAAAGCAAAAAGATAGGATACTGAAAGATGAACTTCCCAGCCGGTAGCTGCCCAATGTGCTACTGGAGATCAGTGGAAAAATAAATTCAGAGAGAATGAAGAGATGCGAAGTGAAGTCACTCAGTCGTGTCCGACTCTTTGCGACCCCATGGACTGTAGCCTACCAGGCTTCCCTGTCCATGGGCTTTTCCAGGCAATAGTACTGGAGTGGATTGCCATTTCTTTCTCCAGCGGTCTTGACCAAGGGATCGAACCCGGGTCTCCCACATTGTAGACAGACGCTTTACCATCTGAGCCACCAGGGAAGTCCTATGAAGAGATGGAGCCAAAGCAAAAACAACACCCAGGTGTGGATGTGACTGGTGCTGGAAGCAGGTCTGATGCTGTAAAGAGCAATAATGTATAGGAACCTGGAATGTTAGATCCATGAATCAAGGCAAATTGGAACTGGTTAAACTGGAGATGGCAAGAGTGAACATTGACATTTTAGGAATCAGTGAACTAAAATGGACTGGAATGGGTGAATTTAACTCAGATGACCATTGTATATACTACTGACGGAGAAGGCAGTGGCACCCCACTCCAGTACTCTTGCCTGGAAAATCCTATGAATGGAGGATCCTATAGACTGCAGTCCATGGGGTTGCTAAGAGTTGGATATGACTGAGCGACTTCACTTTCACTTTTCACTTTTGTGCATTAGAGAAGGAAATGTCAACCCACTCCAGTGTTTTTGCCTGGAGAATCCCAGGGACGGGGGAGCCTGGTGGGCTGCCATCTATGGAGTCGCACAAATTGGACACGACTGAAGTAACTTGGCAGCAACAACAGTGGGCAAGAATCCCTTAGAAGAAATGGAGTAGCCATCATAGTCAACAAGAGTCCAATATGCAGTACTTGGATGCAATCTCAAAAACAACAGAATGATCTCTGTTCATTTCCAAGGCAAACCATTTAGTATCACAGTAATCCAAGTCTATGCCCAGACCAGTAATGCTGAAGAAGCTGAAGTAGAAAGATTCTACCTACAGGACCTTTTAGAACTAACACCCAAAAAAGATGTCCTTTTCATTATAGGGGACTGGAATGCAAAAGTAGGAAGTCAAGAAACACCTGGAGTAACAGGCAAATTTGGCCTTGGAGTACGGAATGAAGCAGGGCAAAGGCTAATAGAGTTTTGCCAAGAGAATGCACTAATCATAATGCCCTCTTCCAACAACACAAGAGAAGACTCTACACATGGACCTCACCAGACTGTCAACACTGAAGTCAGATTGATTATATTCTTTGCAGTCAAAGATGGAGAAGCTCTATACAGTCAGCAAAAACAAGACTGAGAGCTGACTGTGGCCCAGATCATGAACTCCTTATTGCCAACTTCAGACATAAATTGAAGAAAGTAGGGAAAACCACTAGACCATTCAGGTATGACCTAAATCACATCCCTTACGATTATACAGTAGAAGTGAGAAATAGATTTAAGGGACTAGATCTGATAGACAGTGTGCTTGATGAACTATGGACAGAGGTTTGTGACATTGTACAGGAGACAGGGATCAAGACCATCCCCAAGAAAAAGAAATGCAAAAAGGCAAAATGGTTGTCTGAGGGGGCCTTACAAATAGCTGTGAATAGAAGAGAAGCAAAAATGAAAGGAGAAAGGAAAGATATACCCATTTGAATGCAGAGTTCCAAAGAATAACAAGGTGAGATAAGAAAGCCTTCCCCTGTGAACAATGTAAAGAAATAGAGGAAAACAATAGAATGGGGAAGACTAGAGATCTCTTCAAGAAAATTAGAGATACCAAGGGAACATTTCATGCAAAGATGGGCTGGATAAAGGACAGAAATGGTATGGACCTAACAGAAGCAGAAGATATTAAGAAGAGGTGGCAAAAATACACAGAAGAACTGTACAAAAAGATCTTCATGACTCAGATAACCACAATGGTGGTTATCTTGGTCACTCACCTAGAGCCAGACATCCTGGAATGTGAAGTCAAGTGGGCCTTAGGAAGCATCATTATGAACAAAACTAATGGAGATGATGGATTTCTAGTTGAGCTATTTCAAATCCTAGAAGATGACGCTGTGAAAGTGCTGCACTCAATGTGCCAGCAAATTTGGAAAACTCAGCAGTGGCCACAGGACTGGAAAAGGTCATTTTTTCATTCCAATGCCTAAGAAAGGCAATGCCAAAGAATGCTCGATCTATCACACAGTTGCACTCATCTCACACTCTAGCAAAGTAATGCTCAAAATTCTCCAAGTCAGGATTCAACAGTACATGAATTGTGAACTTACAGGTGTTCAGGCTGGTTTTAGAAAAGGCAGAGGAGCCAGAAAGGAGCCAACATCCACTGGATCATCAAAAAGCAAGAGAGTTCCAGAAAGACATCTATTTCTGCTTTATTGACTATGCCAAAGTCTTTGACTGTGTGGATCACAACAAACTGTGGAAAATTCTGAAAGAGATGGGAATACCAGACCACCTGAACTGCCTCTTGAGAACTCTGTATGCAGGTCAAAGCAACAGTTAGAATTGTACATGGAACAACTGACTGGTTCCAAATAGGAAAAGGAGTACGTCAAGGCTGTATATTGTCACCCTGCTTATTTAACTTATATGCAGAATGCACCATGAGAAACAGTGGGCTGGATGAAGCACAAGCTTGAATCAAGATTGCTGGGAGAAATATCAATAATCTCAGATATGCAGATGACACCACCCTTATGGCAGAAAGTGAAGAGGAACTAAAGAGCCTCTTGATGAAAGTGAAAGAGGAGAGTGAAAAAGTTGGCTTCAAGCTCAACATTCGGAAAAGTAAGATCATGGCATCCGGCCCAATCACTTTATGGCAAATAGATGGGGAAACAGTGGCTGACTTTATTTATTTATTTATTGGCTTCAAAATCACTGCAGATGGTGACTGCAGCCATGAAATTAAAAGACACTTACTCCTTGGAAGGAAAGTTATGACCAACCTAGATGGCATATTAAAAAGCAGAGACATTCTTTTGCCAACAAAAGTCCATCTAATCAAGGCTATGATTTTTTTCCAGTAGTCATATATGGATGTGAGAGTTGGACTTTAAAGAAAGCTGAGCTCCGAAGAATTGATGCTTTTGAACTGTGGTGTTGGAGAAGACTCTTGAGAGTCCCATGGACTGCAAGGAGATCCAACCAGTCCATCCTAAAGGAGATCAGTCCTGAGTGTTCATTGGAAGAACTTACGTTGAAGCTGAAACTCCAATAGTTTGGCCACCTGATCGAAGAACTGACTCATTTGAAAGACCTTGATGCTGGGAAAGATTGAAGGCAAGAAGAGAAGGGTCGACAGAGGATGAGATGGTTGGATGACATCACTGACTCAATGGACATGAGTTTGAGTAAGGTTTGGGAGTTGGTGATGGACAGGGAGGCCTGGCATGCTGCAGTCCGTGGGGGTCACAGAAGTTTGACATGATTGAGCGACTGAACTGAACTGAACTGAACTGATGGGACCAGATGCCATGATCTTAATTTTCTTAGTTTGTAGCTTGATTTAATTGTTAAAAATCCAGCTATTTACATATACACAATCACATACATATTGATATTTATTTCCTTTTCTCTATATATTGAAAATTATGAGGTCACACCAGTATTCCATCCACATTCTAGTGGAATTCTATTTTTTCTCTCTTTCCATATCTGTAACTCAACAGTGAGAAACTTGCTTGTTTAACCTAAATGTATTTACTAATCTGACCAATCCCCAGTAGGCATCCAGATTCTTAATGTTGCTGGTGCACCTTCCAGGGGATGCTCTTGTTACCATACTGGTGCTCTAAGAGGTCATGTGTGCCTGCTCCTCTTATGTGGATGCTCTCCTTGCCCTGCTTGGGCTTTATTTAACTTCCACAACTAGCTGCCTGCCTGCGTGGACCCTCTTATGTTCAGATTCTTGTTTCCCCCTGCTGGGCTGCCCCTGGGTGTGGACCTCCTTCCCACCTTGTTTAGGTCTTGACCTCTGCCCTTGGTCACTCACCTGCATGGACACACTGTGGCATCTAGGTGGTAGTAGAAGTAGAACGGATATCCTTCTTGCCTCAGGGGCTCTGATCTCCCTGGCCACATTTTCTTCTGAAGGTCTTCCTCTTCCTGCTTGGGCTCTCAAACCTAATGGCTTATCCCTGGCCATTCCCTCCACACCCATGTGGACTCCTTCCTTCTCTTGTATAGGACCACCTCTCTGTTGGACACTCCACATCAGACCACCCTCTTGCATGGATGTCCTTCTTACCCTGTTTCAGGTCACACTGCTCTCCCACACGGACTCTCTCTTTACTCTGCTTGGCCTGTGATTCCCTGTTCTGGGCAACCCCTGTCTAAGGAGGCCCTCCTGACTTCAGTTCTCCCCCCAGCAAAGCTCTGACTTCCCACTGCACGAAGCCCTCCTATGTGGACACTACTTACTCCACTCAGGCTATGACATTATTCTGAGCCACCGCAGCTCCCCCAACTGGAGGGAGCTTACCTCGCTTTGCTTTTCCTAATGGCCTTAAGACTCAATTTCTGGGGATGGGAAGATAAAGAAGGAAAGAAAAGGGAAATAGGAAGAGCTGACTTGTATTTTTAAGATGATCACTCTGATTTTCTTCAGCAGACTGAAGAGCAGCAGGGACAGAAGCAGGGGTCCCAGCTGGGAGGCTAATTGTCTCTCTGGTGATTTCAGTTAGTATGTTAACAGGGGCAGTGAGCAGTGGTCAGATTCTATACTTATTCTTAAGATAGTGCCAATAAGATTTGCTGAAAGAGTGGAAAGAGTTAATGATTACTGTAAAGCTTTTGGCCTGAAAAAGAAGAAGGATGGTGTTGCCATTTATTGGAATGGGAAAAATTTGGAGAGGAGTAACTTTTGGGGTTGGAAATAAAAAGTTCAGTTTTGGATGCCTTTAATCATTGGGGGCAGGAGGAAAAGGGAACGACAGAGGATGGGATGGCTGGATGGCATCACCGACTTGATGGACATGAGTTTGAGTGAACTCCGGGAGTTGGTGATGGACAGGGAGGCCTGGCATGCTATGATTCATGGGGTCGCAAAGAGTCGGACACGACTGCAACTGAACTGAACTGAACTGAACTGAACTGAATCATCTGAGTGGAAATGCTGTATATAAGAGACAGGAGTTTTGGGAGAAATTGCGATTGTGGGTCATAGTGTGTAGATGGAATTTATAGACCTGAGATCATCTGCAAGTGAGTATAGAGAACTGAAGAGGTCTTGGTATTCTAACATTTAAAGTTTTTGAAGATGAGAAAAAATCAGCAAAAGGGACTGAGTAAGAGAGGTTGTCCAAATAGAAAAAGATCCAAAAGGGAGTGATGTCTCAAGCCAAGAGAGAGAAGTGTTTCAAAAGAGTAAAATAATACTGCTGATCAAGCAGAGAGGGAAAACTGGTGATGCAGAGGCGAGGAGGAGCAACTGCAGAAGCCATGACCTTGATTAAGTGAGAGGAGAGGAGAACCACGGAAACGTGGGCGAGCTGTTCCTTGCTAGGAACTTGGGCTTCCCTGGTGGCTCAGCTGGTAAAGAATCCACCTGCAATGCTGGAGACCTGAGTTCGATCCCTGGTTGGGAAGATCCCCTGGAAAAGGGAACAGCTACCTGCTCCAGCATTCTGGCCTGGAGAATTCCATGGACTGTATAGTCTATGGGGTCGCAAAGAATCGGACATGACTGAGCAACTTTCACTTCCAATTCTTCCACAGATGAGAGCCATGGAAACATGGGTGAGGTGGTGCTCGCTGGGAGCATGGACAGTTCACGATGTCTCACTGTCAGTGAGACAGGGTATACAGTGTATTAGGTGTGGCGGGGGAACACGTGGAAGTTATTCTTCTGATGGTTTTGCCTGGGGTAGGAGGCAGAGGCTGCTGCTGCTGCTGCTGCTAACTCACTTCAGTCATGTCCGACTCTGTGTGACCCCATAGACGGCAGCCCACCAGGCTCCCCCGTCCCTGGGATTCTCCAGGCAAGAACACTGGAGTGGGTTGCCATTTCCTTCTCCAATGCATGAAAGTGAAAAGTGAAAGTGAAGTCACTCAGTCGTGTCCGACTAGTAGTGACCACATGGACTGCAGCCTACCAGGCTCCTCTGTCCATGGGATTTTCCAGGCAAGAGTACTGGAGTGGGGTGCCATTGGAGGCATGTGAAATAGATTTCTGGGCAAGTAGGACAGTGACTGGACCAGGGAAGTGAGAATTGCCAGAATGTATCAAGAGCCCTTTTGACATAACTGGAGTGCATGTGTACTCAGTCATGTCTGACTCTTTGTAACACCATGGACTGTAGCCCACCAAGCTCCTGTGTCCATAGAATTTTCCAGGCAAGCATACTGGAGTGGGTTGCCATTTCCTCTTCCAGGGGTTTTTCCTGACCCAGGGATCGAATCCATGCCTTCTGCATCTCCTAATAGTTGGAAATAAGTGTAGCGTGACATCCATTGTGTGGTGGTTTGCTTTTCTCTAGTCACATTGCAGGAGATCTGGGTTCGATCCTTGGGTCAGGAAGATCCGCTGGAGAAGAGAATGGCAACCTACTCTAGTATTCTTGCTGGAGAATTTCATGGACAGAGGAGCCTGGCAGACTACAGTCCATGAGGTAGCAAAGAGTCAGACATGACTGAGTGACTAACAGCCACATTGAGTTTCTCAGACTATGTGCAGAGTTGGGAGAGAATTGAATTTTAGTACAACTAGGAATTTATGAACAGGGCAAGGGAGTTTACTTTGAAGTACCTAAAAATACTAGACTACTTTAGTATTTTTTTTTGCTCATGTAAAGTTCTCAGGGGTTTTGTGTTAAATTAATAAATGAAAGTGTTTTTAAAAATTACTATGTTAATCTGTTGGTTAATGGGCTATACGAAATTCTTCAGCTGGTTAAACAAAACAAGCAAAATCTAACAGCCTTACTAAAGATTTTTACAGTTTTGTTTTATATCACTTGGGTTATTCATTGATCAAAGATTGATTATATATGTGCCAGGGTCTATTTTAAAACATTGGGGACACACAGATGAATGACACATAATCTTTATTGACTTGGAGCTTATATTTTTTTATTTGATAAAAATATTAAGAGATTATGCTATAATTACAAGACAGAATCTTAAATAATAATAGATGATAGGAACAAAAGGAAGGGTTCTAGAATCTGATATACTGAGCTCTTATTCTGATTCTTCCATGGACTTGCTGTGTGAATTTCAGAAACTAACTTTTCTAAGCTCAAGTTTTTATGTTTTACAATGGAGATAATAATAGTACCTTCTTTGCTGGATTGTTATGCTATTCAATACATTTCAGACACATGATGAGTGGTCAATAGATATTAGCTATTATTATTATTAACACAAACATATATGACATGTTTTGCAAATGCCAAAGGATGAGCAGCTGACTGAGGCATGTTTGTTTGCACTAATACTTTGTTCTATAAATGGTGTTTGCAAAGCAATAGGTAAGAGTTCAGTTCAGTTCAGTTCAGTTGCTCAGTCCTGTCCAACTCTTTGCGACCCCATGAATTGCAGCACACCAGGCCTCCCTGTCCATCACCAACTCCTGGCGTTCACTCAAACTCACATCCATCGAGTTGGTGATGCCATCCAGCCATCTCATCCTCTGTCATCCCCTTCTCCTCCTGCCCCCAAATCCCTCCCAGCATCAGAGTCAACTCTTCGCACGAGGTGGCCAAAGTATTGGAGTTTCAGCTTTAGCATCATCCCCTCCAAAGAACACCCAGGACTGATCTCCTTTAGAATGGACTGGTTAGATCTCCTTGCAGGTAAGAGTTAGTCTACCTAAATTATCATACATTAGAAATGACCTTCCTAATAAATTTATGAAGTTAGGTTGTAAGAAATGGATAATCAACTACAGCCAATTCTCCATGTCTCCAAAAATATTTTGGAAAATATTTTTTCTAAAAATATTTGGAATAGAACTCCAGAAAGTTCCAAAAAGCAAAACTTGAATTTGTCTCATGCTGGAAACTATTTACATAGTATTTACATTATATTAGGTGCTATAAGTAATCTGTGTATGCTTTAAAGTATATGGGAGGATGTGCAAAGGTTATATGCCAATACTGTACCACTTTATATAAGGCACTGGTGCATCCTTGGATTTTTGGCATCCACGAGGGTCCTGACCCAATACCCCTTTGACCCTGAAGAGAGACTGTATTGACAGGACAGTAAAAAAGGTAAAAGCATTAGAAGCGAAATAATGGATAAGCACAACAGACTGGGCAGGAATCAATAAGAAGCAAATGAAGTGCTGTGGTAAATGGACTGATGGAAATTTCATGCACAGTGGTAGGAAACTGAAATCTCCACTGACTGGCAGTTTGCTTCACCCAAGGCATTTCAGTTGTAATTTTGGCTTCTATATGTAGAATTAGATATCTGTTCCTACCACATCAGAGGAGACTTGTATTCAACACTGATAAGTGATCCATAAAGTGTTCATGATTTATTATGCATTGGAAATAGTCTTTAAAATGGTTTGTTGAATTCCTTTTTTCTGGTTTTGCAGCAAAATTGCTTTAGAAGCTCTCATCTTAAGTGGCTAGAAAATTTCATCAATTTAGCTTATGTAACTGTAATAACTACTATTTATTTAGTTCCCATTATGGGCATCCCTGGTGGTTTAGCTGGTAAAGAACCCATCTACCAATGTAAGAGCTGAAAGAGACACAAGTTCAGTCCCTGGGTTGGGAAGATCCCCTGGATAAGGAAATGGCAACCCACTCTAGTGTTCTTGCCTGGAAAATTCCATGGACAAAGGAACATGGTGAGCTACAGTCTATGGGGTCGCAAAGAGTCAGACATAACTGAGTACATGCATGTGCATACACACATGTGTTCTACTAAACACTTGTGTGTGTATGTGTGTAAAATCTTCTTTAAACCTTATGCCTTGTTAAACAAGTATTTTCATATCCACTTGACAAACCAAATGAGGCTTAGAGATGTTGAACAGCCTGCACATGAAATAATACTTCAGTAAAAAGACACTTACTCCTTGGAAGAAAAGTTATGACCAACCTAGATAGCATATTCAAAAGCAGAGACATTACTTTGCCAACAAAGGTCCATCTAGTCAAGGCTATGGTGTTTCCAGTGGTCATGTATGGATGTGAGAGTTGGACTGTGAAGAACGCTGAGCGCCGAAGAATTGATGCTTTTGAACTGTGGTGTTGGAGAAGACTTCTGAGAGTCCCTTGGACTGCAAGGAGATCCAACCAGTCCATTCTAGAGGAGATCAGCCCTGGGTGTTCTTTGGAAGGAATGATGCTAAAGCTGAAACTCCAGTACTCTGGCCACCTCATGTGAAGAGTTGACTCATCGAAAAAGACTCTGATGCAGGGAAGGATTAGGGGCAGGAGGAAAAGGGGACGACAGAGGATGAGATGGCTGGATGGCATCACCGACTCGATGGGTGTGAATTTGAGTGAACTCCGGGAGTTGGTGATGGACAGGGAGGCCTGGTGTGCTGCAATTCATGGGGTCACAAAGAATCGGACATGACTGAGTGACTGAACTGAACTGAACTGAAGTAATAGGAAAGTAGGATTTGAACATAGCCTTGACTGACTTTAAAACCTTTGTGCTTCCTGTGACTCAGAAATAATTTTTTTAGAAGTTAAATTTTATCATTTAAAATGGCATGGAAAGGAAAGATATAAGCATCTGAATGCAGAGTTCCAAAGAATAGCAAGAAGAGATAAGAAAGCCTTCTTCAGCAATCAGTGCAAAGAAATAGAGGAAAAGAACAGAATGGGAAAGACTAGAGATCTCTTCAAAAAAATTAGAGATACCAAGGGGACATTTCATGCAAAGATGGGCTCGATTAAGGACAGAAATGGTATGGACCTAACAGAAGCAGAAGATATTAAAAAGAGGTGGCAAGAATATGCAGAAGAAGTGTACAAAAAAGATCTTCACGACCTGGACAATCACGATGGCATGATCACTCATCTAGAACCAGACATCCTGGAATGTGAAGTCAAGTGGGCCTTAGGAAGCATCACTACGAACAAAGCAAGTGGAGGTGATGGAATTCCAGTTGAGCTATTTCAAATCCTGAAAGATGATGCTGTGAAAGTGCTGCACTCAATATGCCAGCAAATTTGGAAAACTCAGCAGTGGCCACAGGACTGGAAAGGTCAGTTTTTATTCCAATCCCAAAGAAAGGCAATGGCAAAGAATGCTCAAACTACCGCACAATTGCACTCATCTCACATGCTAGTAAAGTAATGCTCAAAATTCTCCAAGCCAGGCTTCAGCAGTATGTGAACTGTGAACTCCCAGATGTTCAAGCTGGTTTTAGAAAAGGCAGAGGAACCAGAAATCAAATTGCCAACATCCGCTGGATCATGGAAAAAGCAAGAGTGTTCCAGAAAAATATCTATTTCTGCTTTATTGACTATGCCAAAGCCTTTGACTGTGTGGATCACAATCAACTGTGGAAAATTCTGAAAGAGATGGGAATACCAGACCACCTGACCTGCCTTTTGAACTGTGGTGTTGGAGAAGACTCTTGAGAGTGCCTTGGACTGCAAGGAGATCTAACCAATCCATTCTGAAGGAAATCAGCCCCGGGATTTCTTTGGAAGGAATAATGCTAAAACTGAAGCTCCAGTACTCTGGCCACCTCATGCAAAGAGTTGACTCATTGGAAAAGACTCTGATGCTGGGAGGGATTGGGGGCAGGAGGAGAAGGGGACGATAGAGAATGAGATGGCTGGATGGCGTCACGGACTCGATGGACGTGAGTCTGAGTGAACTCCGGGAGTTGGTGATGGACAGGGAGGCCTGGCGTGCTTTGATTCATGGGGTCGCAA